>PVJH01011694.1:0-55179 GCA_004026705.1 Nesogale talazaci | reverse complement strand
TTCCTGATGTGGCCTTGGAAGCTTCAAACTTCCCCTCCCAAGGTTCTGTAGCCTCACGCCCACCGTCGTCAGGGCGCGAGGGCTTCCCAGTTCCCTTGCCGTGCCGGTGGTGCAAGTTACCTTTGCTTTACCCCAAAATTATGCTAGAAGAGACTTGTCAAGTGACAGGTACGTCAACTGTCTCCATTGAGAAGTGCCTTGCCAAATTTGGTAGTGAGGGTGTTTTGAAGTAGGAACATATTTCCCAATCAAAAATAGCTGTCGAATTTGTAGCTTGTCTCCAGGTGCTTAGGGCTGGAAGCTGACTTTGTTTCCTGAAGGTAAAACTTATGGGACTATGTTCTCCCATGAGGAGTGAGAGTTTTCTGTTCTCGGGCCGCTCTGCTCCACAGTAAGTGCTCAGGAAACGGTTGATTACGCCAAGATTAATTTTTAAAGTTTTCAAGTACTGCATTTCCCTCCCAGGATAAAACTAACTATACACAAATTTTAATGGTAGTTTTTCACAAGCAGAGCGGTTTTTTTTAGTGTATTAAGATCAGAATTACTTAATTCTGAGGTAGACATTATTAAAGTTGGGGGTCGAGCACTTTAGTAAGCAAAGTACTTTATGATAATCCTGGATAAGTGTGTTCAGTGGGGTCCAAAGCAAAATTAAGAAAGGTTTTGACTACCTGAAAAGGGAAGATAAGATATATTAACCTCTTAAATGTGCACAATGTAAATTTTCTTATCCTTGCTTATTTACCTCAAGTCTTCATTTCTGTCCTGAGTATTTTAGGAACTACAAATTGTATATTAGATTCGTGTTGTCAGTTCCAGTCTTCTTCTGCTAAATGAAAACTTTTCTAGAGAAATTAGTTTCACTTTAAAACTCATCTTGTGCTTGCATGCTTTGTATAACAACTGAATAGTCTCTCTTCACTTATGAAATGTTGATTCCTTCCCTTATATCCTGGAATCTCTTAAACATTCATTTAACAAATATTTAAGTGTCTATTCACCTTCAAGTCTTCTGGCTACTGTGAGATGATAGAGAGTTGCTGCCCCCCACCCCAAGTGTCTAATGTAGGGAACATTAGTTTTAGGCAAATAGCTAGTATGTGACGGACAGTTTTCTTTGAGGGCCTTTATGGAATGCTGTGGTACGGCCATGGGACATAAGTGAAAATTTGGGTAGAGATTTTCTGTTTAAGATTTCAAAAGATACCAGTTTAAGATTTCAGAAGACATGGGAAACTGTTATCAATGGGCAGCAGTGTTGAGAAATGAGTAAATAATTTGACTGCTAAGTACTGAACTACTAACCTAGAAAAGGGGCAGTTCAAACCCACTCCAAGGCACTTCAGAAGGCATCCCTGGGAATCTTCTACCCAAAAGTTAAAGCCATGAAACCCAGTGGCAGGCACTTATAATTAGAAACACAAACACATGGAAACCCAAGGAAAAACTATTGGAAAGTAAGGATGTTAAAGCAATTTGAGACCCAATACTGTTTAGTATTTAGTTTAAGTGCTGGACTGCTTTTCACAAGGTTGGTGGATCAAACCCACTGGCCATTCTATAGCAGAAAGAAGGTCTGCTCTCAAGGTTTACAAAGCTGAATCACGTATAGGGTCACTCTGGGTCAAAATTGATCAGAGTAGGGAGGTGATTTTATTTAAGTGAACTTGGATTTTAGAATTCGTGTTGTTGTTTGGCATCTAATGGGTTTTATTAAGCTAATTGGTACTGTGTTTTAATTCCTGGGATATTGTAATACCACTAACACATGTCAAACAGTTATTTAAAAACAAATTTAGTGGAGAAAAAAATAATGTGTTTGGTTTTTGAGCAAAGGTTGCCTTTGAGTTATGTTGCAGAGCAGTCTTGAGGAACTCTTTCCTACTTGGCCAACTAAAGGACATAAATTTGGAAACAAGCAAGAGAACAAGAGTATGGTACCTGAGGAGCAGCCACAGATGTGCCCTGGGGAAAATAGGCTTGAGAAAAGATAGTAATGGTTAATAAGCACCTGCGGTGTGGCAGGTATATGTACACACACACACACAAATGATACCATAGGTATTTCCTGAAAGCACATTAACTTTAGAGGGGGGACAAATGACTCTGAAGAAGCTAAATAATTCCCCCTAGGGCATATTGCTAGCTAATGGCAGAGTTGGGATTTGAATGTGGGTTTCTCGCATTTAATTGCTACCTAAAACCTTATGTAATACCTAGGGAGTTTCCAGAGGCTATTTTTTTTAAGGTCACAAATGTTTTAAGAGTGTCAAATCTGAAGTTTAAGATTCAACGGAGATTGGAGATAAATTAGAGTCATTGGAGATAAAGTAGAGGTAGCAAATCAGAAGTCTTTGGAGGCCTTTAATTAAAAGGGGGTGGGCTCAAAGATAAAGAAATGTGATTTATGATAGTATGGTTATAAGGTATATAGGAAGTCTCAGTTAATAGTATTTATACCCTGGGTTCTGTCAGTTAAAGGTAGAGGTTTGGGCATAGGGGTGATGTAGGAGGAAAAAGGTACAGTTGAAAGCTGTAATAGGTAGCTTGGAGCAAATTGTGGGTAAGTGGAAAGTGACATAAATACAAGTAGAAAGAAAGTCAAAATAAGATACAGATGGAGAGGAAAATAAGAAAGGTCAAGTAATTAGATACTTACTCCAGACATTATTAAAAGGTGAAAAGTGAAGAATCAGTGATACTCAATTGTGTTTTGTTGTATACAGAATACTACTCAATATGAAGACTCTGATACTTGGTAAGCATTTTGTTCAATTAATAAAGGTTATAAATTGGATGTTTTTAAACCCTGTTGGTTGCATTTTTAGCATTTAATAAATTTTAAGAAAAAATACTTTTTAACCCCATTGCTTTGTAGCATCTACATATTAAGACATTTAAAGTACAAAGAGTGCAGAGAAAATAAAACAAACATCTAATGTTCTGTGTTTTGGTATATATAAGTAGTACGTGTGCTGTTTTCTTTCTTATGCCCCAACATTTTTAATATTTCATGTTAAAATTTAGTTATTTTTCACTACTGTGTCGTGTATATAGTTTCTCAGTTGAACATTTAAATTTCTAATTTTTAGTTGTCAGACTACAGTGAACTTTCTCAGATGTGTTTCTTGGTGTACATATCTAAAGAGTTTCTTTAGGATGGCTGTTCTCAATTCTTTTTGGTCTTGGATTCCATTACACACAGAGAACTCATCTATTGGTTAAATGTATTGATGGTCTATCATGTTAGAGGTGAAGACAACAGTATTACTGAGTTTTTAAAAACAATCCCACTATATAACATTGTTGTGAAAAATAACTTTCAAAACTAAAGAATGGCAACGTTTTTGCAGCTTTTTAAACTTTCATTTGGTGAAAGTTAAATACTTTTAACTGGTTGACTCAAACTTGTAACACATATTGGGTCACCTCTGGGAAAACGCTGCTGTACACTTGTGTGGAAATAGGTTTTAAAGGACCTAAAAAGGCTTATATTCATATTAATAGGAAAACACGTTTTACTGAACACATCACTAAAAGGGTCTGAGATTTCAGGGGTTCTCAGACCATTTACAGAGATCTGGAATAAAGGAACATCAAATGGAGGTGAGTGGGTGCTGATGATATTTTGAATCCAAGAGAAAAAGTAGTGCTTTTATATTTTTTTTCTTAAAAATTAGACCAAAATGAAGCCTGAATTTGCATTGGTACACTTGAACCATGTGCTTTCCTGAAGGAAGAATTGGGTGCTGCATCTCAGGACTTGCTGCCCTTTCTTACTACTGTTTGAATACGTTCTTCATGGTTGTATATTTTACTTACTGATTACTAGGTGTAACTCTTTCGAATCTCAATCTTAAGCTGTGACATTGATACTATTGGCTTTGATCATTCCCATCTCTAAGCGGTCTCTAAAGAAGTGGACCAAGGCTTCAAACAGAGTTCTTCCTCTGTGGAAGAGTTGTAGAAGACCAGATCAAGAAGTGAAGCAAAAAATGGAGGTTTCTCTTGCCTCCCGTAACCATGGTATACTTTCATCCCAGGAGCTTTAATATTAAAAGTTAGTCATGCTTTTCTTTAACTCTTTTCTTGACTTTGAGTCAATTTCATTTCCAACAGTAGTAAAGGTCTGAGTTTATTTATGGTGATTGGAATATAGCTTGCTTCCTGTAACAGCACTGTGAAGTCAGCAATGGATTTTAATGGTTTTTAACTGAATCACCGTGTTTTTATAATTTTTGAGAACTAGAAAAAATTTACAAATAATACTGTAATTTATTAGACAGTGCTCTCTGATATGTGGGTTCTGCATCAGGGTTCACCTGACCCCATGTAAAGAAATTAGTATATATAAAATAGCGGACAGGTGAAAACAAAGTATGATTTTATTATTGTATTTGGTATTGTAAGTAATGTTGAGGTTATTTTAAAATGGGAAGGTGTGTTTAAGTCATAAGTCCACGGGACTTGAGCAATTTAAATTTTGGTACCCTGTTTGCCCTGGTGCTCTTCAATTTTGGTATGATTTATAGATGACATTTCATTGTTTTATATTTAGAGATTTTTATTGGTGCCTGTGAAGACTTCCAAGGAGCCCTGGTGGCGTATTGGCTCCAGGTTGGGTTGCTAAACACAGGTCATCAGTTTAAAAATCTCAGAAAAACCTGCAAGGCAGTTCTGCCCTGTCCTTTAGGGTCGCTTTGAGTCAAAATTGACTCAACAAAAAGCAGGGTTGTTTTTTTTTTTTGGTGGTGGTGGGGGGGGGGGGGGGGATTTGGTTACTGGTAAGTACTGCTGAAGAATCAGTTCAGCCAATGGCTGTCTGACAGCGTTAACTATCAAAGCAGAGAAGCAGTTCTCTGTGGGGTCCCCTTGAGTTCACCCAAATTCATACAAATTTTATGAAGAAATCTTGAGTGGGTTCATAGTAGAAAATTTAGTACTCCAGTGACTAGCAACAGGAACATATATCACCTAAGAACTGAGTTATGATTCAGAAACCTGATTTTTGACTTAAAAAGGGTTGAGTGTAAGGAGGAGAGTCTTCCCACCATCTTTTGGAGGTTAAAACTTGTGTTTGAGTGAGGTGGTGTTCGATAGAAATTCATTAAATCGGTAATCTCAGATTGAAGATAAAACCATAAGGCCAGGGGTGTCCCTGGCATTTTTAATATCCACAGAGGGAGAGAAAGAGAAAGAAACTGCTATATATGATTTTCAGAAATAATTTAAAAATGAAGTATGAAGTAGTCAGAAAAGAAACCTAAATATGGCTGAGCCCTCGTGGCATAGTGGTTGTGTGCGGGACTGCGGCCCACAGAGTTGACGGTTAAAATCCAGCAGCAGCTCTCCAGGAGCAAGGCTGTGCTTCCTACTCCCACCAGGGCAATGATACCACAAAAAACAAACAAAAAAAGAAACCTAAACATAATTGAGGAGCTGGTGTAAGACTGACAATGACAATGACAACACACTTTACATTCTTCCTATTGCCATTGTGCATGTGTGCAAGGTGTACATGTCCTATTGACAGTAAAATAACTCACAGGGAAGGGACCGTGGATAACTTTTTAAATTGCCATTTTTAAAAAAGATGTATACATCCTGTCATAATAACATGCCGATTTTTTTTTAATTTTAATTTTTGCAGATCTGTCAATGACTGTCAAAATTAATCATATGTTTTGTTTAGTAGGCTGGTATAGCCAGATTTATTAACCAAATATCCCTGTGATTCAGGATCTACTCAACTGGAGTGGATTTTATTAACAGCAATCACAGTACATCTTATATTAAGCAACAGAAACAAATAGCAAAAGGTTTAAACATGGGTATTTTTGAAAGAGATTCGTTTAAAAATCCAATTTCACAATAAATTCTAGAAATCACAATTCTGTCTGTGTCTTTTTTCAATGTTGAGTCCAGCGACTTTCACCTGTGTGTCTTCGGTCAAATAATTTTCTTTAAGATTTCTTCAGCAGAAAATTCAAATGACTTCTATAATATTTGATGAGCACTTGAAATTCTTTGTATTTGTAGCCTTACATCTTGGTGATTAGTAGTGCTCTTCATAATTTTTGTTGCTGGATCTTTAATTCTAAGGCTTATGTTTCACTGTACATTTGCAAATAGATATTTTTTTGCTAATATTTTTTGTGTAGTTCAGACTTCATTCCAGGGGTGGGGATGAGAGGAATGTAGCAAACATGCTGTGTCATCATGTAATGAAGAATCTGAATGTATTTGCATGTAAATGAAATTGTATATAAATGGTAAATAATGCAAATATGAAGGAGTGGTTAGGGGCTCAGATGCCAACCCAGAAGTTGGCTATTTGAACCCATCAGCTAGCTGCTCCCTAAGAAAAACATGCCAGCTGGCATGGAAATCCCCGCTAACTGTGACCTTCGGGGTGACTGTGAGTTGGAATCAAAAGCAATGAGTTTGGCTTTTTGGTTAATACAATTAGGTACGTTTGACACTGGATGTATATTAAAAACTCAACAAGACCTATACCAGTGGTTTAAATAACATGTAAACTGGCCTTTGGACATTTTTTTTGGTGTTTTTGTTATTTAGGGACTAGCTGCTGATTGCCTGCATTGGTTGGACTGCATCTTTTGATCCACTCTTAAAAGTGTAGTACCGAAATAGAGCTCTGTTGTTGACCAACGTATCCATAGGCACTTTAGTTAAGGATTCTACTTCATTTCATCCTCATTGTATACCAGGGCTGAGCTTTAACTGAAGAAAAATTAACTGCTAACAAGCATACAATGTGGATATTTACTGTGCCTTTTAACATTTTTCTCAAAACAATCTTTAAACTTCGATGTGAATGAGTTAAGCTAGTTTAAGAGATGTTGAATGACAAAGGATGGTTTCGTTTGGGGTTCAGTTGAAGTTATGGGCCTTGTTAAAACATCATCTAAGAAAGTAGTGCAGGATTGGGTAGTGTTTCTGATGTACATAGGGTCACTATGTTTGGGAACTGACTCAACAGTACTTAACACAATAAATATTAATGTAGTTTTTCTCAGGTTCTTAAAACATGAATTGTTCCCAAAAGGCAAATCTGCCCCCCCCCTTTTTTTCCTGCTAGGCAAATCTATAGAGACAAAGTAGATAATGGATTAGAGGGGCAGGTGGAGAAGATTGGGGACACATGATTAGAATGTTATAAAACTAAATGGCATGATGGCTGTATATCTCAGTACACTAAGTACCACTGAATTACACATTTTAAAAGGGTTTTATTGTACAGTAAGGCCTGTATAAAGCAGAAAATTTAAATATTTCCCACTAACTTGGGGATAGAAAAGTGGTTGTATATAGTTGATAAATGAGTTAATCTTAATTTAAAACTGTTAAGTAAAAACACAATTTTTATTTTTTTATTGCATGATCTGATTTTCTGTCAAGTCAAAGACTAATGACTACCAAGTGTTTTTTTTTAGGAATTATTGATCTTGATTACTAAATTTGTTCACAGGATATCCTTAGTGTTTGTTTTTTTTTAAAGATTTTATTGGGGACTCATAAAATACTTATACAATCCATCCAACCATCCATTGTATGTCAATTCTTGATCAGCTCTTTTAACAAGTACTCCAATGAGGAAGGGATGGTTCCAGAAAAAAAGAGTGCACATTTGCTCATTAAATATCAGCCAGAGCCAGCTAATACGTTAGATGTTTTATCTTCATACTAACATTTTTAAGGTTAGGAAGGTGGGAGAGAGTGAATTGTCCAAAATCAGATGTATACCATAGAAATAATTATTAATGAAAATGACTTAAAGTCATTTGGAGAAACATGGTAGATATGCTCAACATTTTTGTTTCCTCTTGAAGTCTAGGGGGGGAAATAATTCACACAAAAAAGTGGGCTGAGCTCCGGTGGCATAGTGGTTGAGTGCGGGGCTGCAGCCTTTGGCGTGGCGGTTCAAATCCAGCGGTGGTTCTCAGGAGCAGTTTTGGGTAGCTCCCACGACCAGCAGAGGGCAGTGATGTCCCAAAACAAACAAACAAAAAGTATTGTATAAACAACTTGGAGGTACAACACTTACTTTTGAGGACTAATACTTTAAAATCTGACATCTATGTTAGTATAGAGCCCAGGTGACGTAGTGGTTAGGGTTACGGTTGCACAGTCGTCAAACATCACGGTTGGCTTTTCAAAACCACCAGCATCTCTGTGGGAGAAAGACTGGCTTTCTAATGCCAAAAGCCATAAAGTCTCAACCTGAGGGGGTTGCTGTGAGTCAGTATTGACCAATGGTAATGAGTATGTTAGAACGTAAAAGTGCACCCACCCCTGGCATGGATTAACACCTGGCCGTCCTGAAAATCACTGTGTTAAGCAAGTGAAAGGGAAGGCCTTTGTTGGTGAACCTACTGGAGTTCAGTGAACGAAATGTGGTAAGGAATGGAAAATGGCTTACTGTGAAACAGTACATTTAAAAGCTGGTGAGGGAAGTACCCTGTGTTAAAGAAGTGAAAAGTACCTGAAGAATAGCTTCTTGGAAATGGTGGAGGAGAAATTGAAGAATGAATAAGGATGTACTTTATAGGGTAAGTCATTTGAAATGCTTAAGCCAGCAGCAAATGGTAATGGAATCAGCAGGGTGATAAAATATGGGGGAAATGCAGGTGAAGTTTAACTTTGATGCTGTTTGCTAAAATCACATAACAGTATGGTGGGGTGGGGAGCTTGAAGAGTTTTAGTGACATATAACCTCAAAACTTACACAAATCAGTAGTAGTTCAATCCTAGTTAAAAGAGTTGTATAATCATCACCACAATCAATTGTAGAATGTACTGGTTTTTGGATACACATGGAAATAGAAGTAATCCAAAACATGTTTTTTTGTTGTTGTTGTTTAATAGAATAAAAGTGTTAAAAATGATAGTCCAAAAAGAAAAAAAAAAGGCACTATAAATCCTGGAATTGGGAGAGATGTCAACAAGTTTGTGGAAGAGAGTAATATGGTAAATTTAGAAGTAAATTTTTTACCTATTGAAGTTGGAACGATTGTAAAAAGACCTGGCTTGGAGTCATTCAAAATCTAAGAGGCATTTATAAAGAAGCAAACTGCCTATAATGTTTACGACAAAGCAGTGCTATATCTTATTTTTCTGACTCTTTTAAAAAGTCTTACGTGTTGGCTTCATCTTAACAGTGTGATGACACTACTTCCTTTAGGGAAGTATTGATACAGTTAAATGTTCTTGTTTTAAAGGATTTTTTTGGTAAGGATTTGATTTGACAAGTAAATTGAGTCTACATGGGAATAAACTATTGATAATTGAAAATTTGAATTCAAACAATAATTGTTTGAATTTTGATATTAGGTCTTATAAACGTTTAAAATTTTTTTAATGTTTTATTTTTGAAATGTTTTATCAGATTTGCAAGTAATTAAGCACAGTAACTCAACATCAAAGAGTATAGAGAAGTCATCTGGTAGTGATTATGTGAAAGCATATTAATTTTATAATCAAAGGTTGGAGAAAGATGCATTTTTGCATCAAACAGAGAAAGCTAAGGTTTCCTTTTTTTCTAAATTAATTCAGATCATTGTTAGATGCCAAATCAACTTACACAGACCCTACATGGCAGAGTAGAATCACCACATACAGCTTTTTTTACTGTGATCTTTATTAAAGAGCTCTGTTGGCATAATTGTCGAGCTGTGAACCAGACTCAATCTGTGGGTCCAAGACTCACTGATATTCTGTAAAGATTACTGTCTGGGAGCAGTTCTACTCTCATGGGGTCCCTTTGTATCAAAAGTACCTAATTACAACAATCTATGATAAAGCAGACTGCCAAAATTTCTCAAATTTTAATTAGAGATAAAAAGCTCATCAATCAGATGCCATTTCCATTTTAGTTTCCTTTTGGTCTTTATCCCTCACCATTTGTGTTTTGAAATTTTTTTTTTGGGGGGGGGGCATCACTGCCCTCTGGTCGTGGGAGGAGGAAGCCCAGCCTTTGCTCCTGTGGAGCTGGAATTGAACCCCCATCCCAGTGGGCCACAGTCCTGCACACAACCACTACGCCACAGGGGCTTAGCCCTGTGTTTTGAATTTTGACTACAGAAGTCTTCAGTAATATTATGTTCTGATTTTAAAATAGTCATAGAAAATGAAAAGTTTTTGTGGTCTTAGATTTTCTTTTAAAAGTTGGTGTTTAAATTTTCCTTTGGAATTGGAAATCAGTTAGTGGCCTAGTAACCCGCTTTAATGCTTCCGTTCAACTTCCCTAGTCTACTGCAGCGTGCCTAGGTCTTTAACATTAGGGAGCAGCCATGAAGCTGGGGGGAAGAAGGAGGAAATGGAATGCTTGAATTATTTATATAATCATTTTATTGGGGGCTCTTACAACTCTTTATCACATCCATACATACATCCATTGTGTCAAGCACCTTTGTACATTTGTTGCCATGATTTTCAAAACATTTGCTCTCTACGTGAGCCCTTGGTATCAACTCCTCACTTTTTACCTACCCCCCACGAACCCTTGATAATTTTAAATTATTTTTATTTTCTCATGTCTCACACTGTCCGATGTCTCCGTTCACCCACTTTTCTGTTGTCTGTCCCCTAGGGGAGGGGGTTACATGTAGATTATTGTGATCGGTTCCCTCTTCCTCCCCCACCTTCCCCTAACCCTCCTGGTATCGCTATCATTGTTGGTCCTGAGGGCTTATCTTTCCTGGATTCCCTGTGGATGAATGAGGGTGTGTGTGTGGAGTGGAGACCCAAAGCCCATCAATAGGCAACTGAACAAACCCTTACAGGTCACAGGAGATGAGCCAGTCAGTCAGTGCAGTACAGCACTAATGAAACATACACAACTTTGTTCTAGTTCTTTAATGCTTCCTCCCCTCCCTATCATGATCCCAATTCTGCCTTACAGATCCGGCTAAACCAGAGGATGTACACTGGTACAGATCAGAATTTGAATTATTTTTTAAAGAACTCAATCAACTACTTCCTCTTTAAAGAGCATTTTATATAAGATCCACTAGACAACACCAACATGAAATAAGTTAGATAGGAAGTGTAAGGGCAGTTAAATGGGGACAAACCAGAATAATAGAGTGAGTGTAGAAATTGTTCAATTGGTGTGTATTTTCAATAAAATTATAAAGAAAACTAAACCACTGAAAACGAAGGGGTACCAATTAGATTTCATCAGTCACATTTTAAATGTGCACTTTGATTACTGGTAAAGCTGAACAGATTTTTTTCTCTATATAGTAACCATTGACATTTTCTTTGTTGATTAAGTTGCTTCCCTCAGTATGTTTTTTAATTTCACTGTCTCATCTCTTATTAATTCGTGGCTTCAGAATAGTATAGTAGTACTTAAGACATGTCTTGCCTTTGCACCATTTCCCTCCCACCATTAGATTACCCAATAATAAAGTATTGCCTCTACAAATCTTTGGAAAATTAGGAATATTAGAAAGCATACAATAGAATGTTAGATAATAAAAGGATAAGCTGTCCCAAACTTTTTTTGTTTTAGGAACTGTATTGAGATTTGTCTAAAGGGTATAGCTTAATGTCTCATAATATGTGTTTATGCTACAAATAGACCTTAGTGTCTGATATAGTGAGTTGAAAAATAGAATCCCATCCTAGCGAGGGGAATTTTGGAAAGACTTGGCTTGAGACAAGGTTTAAGACATCGTTAGATTAGTATGTGGCTTTCCAATTCTTTTCATCTCAATTTGAAAGTGCAGAAAAACAACAAATTGTATGCCAATACCTTAGATCTTTGCTGTTCTGATGATTTTGTGAGTTTCTATAAATTGCTAATCAATAGTAATGCAGTCTAGTGGCATAGTGAGTTACTCTGGACTGCTAACCATAATTGGCAGTTCAAAACTGACTAATTGCTTTGTGGTAGAAAAGATGAGACTTTTCTACTTCTGTGGAAATCCAGGTTCAGAAACTACCCTGTCTGAGTCAAACTGACTCAATGGCAGTGCGTTAGGGTGGTTTTGTATTGGAGGGGAGAGGAGGTTGAAAAGGCAGAGCAGAGGTCAGAAACTTTACAACTGACTAAAATAGCTAGTGAAGGTTACAAATAAAGTAATTCAGAACAGTCACGATCCTGACTAAAACAGGAACATAGAAGTGGATTCAAGTAGATCCTGTTTCAAGTAATCTTTAACTTGGAGGAGATACAAAGTAGGTTTATGAAATTTACAAGCTGGATGGAATAGTTGCCACATCAAATAATTGTTTTCACAATTTTCATCAATAGATAAAAAGGACTGTCTGCAATTAAAGCTAGTTTAAAAAGAAAGCTGTCATAAAGATATGTTTTATATAGAGATTGCTAAAAATTCTCAGCATACTTCATTGTAGTTGTGGATTAGCATTGATTGACGTGCTTATTTTTGTTAAGGCAATAAAATTGTGGTAGCCAGAGTTAACGGCCTTTCACAAGATGCCCATGTCCTTTTTCTTAGAACCTATATATGTGGCCTTGGGTGCCATGTTTGTCAATGGGTATGTTATCAGTTTTTCTAGATTGATTATCCAAGGTGGCCTAATGTAACTGAAGGGATTTTTAGAAGGTAAGAGTCAGAACATGTGCTGCTGACCTTGGAGATAGAGGGAGGGACCATGAGCCCAGGCATGTAAAGTGAAGGGTACGTTTACCCAGGTCTTCCAGAAGAAGTGCAGCCCCACCTGCATCTTGGTTTTGGACACTTGAGGAGACTTAGGCCCTCTAAAACTGAAAGATAAAAAATTTGTACTTGAAGCTACAGTGTTTGTAATAATGCATTGCATCAGCAATAGGAAGCTAATACAAAATCGAATTCACAATTAGGTTCTGTAAAAGCAAATTATTTGGCTCTGTCTATAAAATAGGACATCATAATTAAAAGGAATGTGTATATCAAGACCAAATGAACCAGATCTAAAAACTCTATTATTTGGTTGATAGAAGATAAAAGAATGGTATAGCATGCTAGTTTTTAAAGTTATTTTAAGTTATATGAAACAGATCACTATTCTGTGCTTCAAAGGAGGGGAAGGAAAGGTAGGAGAAGACAGAATTGGGGTCAGTACAAAGAACGGTCGGGTCACCATTGGAGTTAACAAGTTTAGAAGTTTATTAAGCTTAGGTTACTAGCTGGAAAATTGCCATGTAAACAGTATGAAGAAGGAGTGCTGAATCCTATTCCAGGTGATAGCACCAGTCATTTAGTGTACAAATCCAGACTTAAATTGCCACCTAAAAGTGAAGATACCAGGATATCCTTTATTTAGGGAGGTTAAGTAACTTTTCCAGAGTCACCTACAAGGCCAGAGCCAGATTTACAACCATGTGCTGTTTGATTCCCCCTCCTCTCTTTCTAATTCCATTGAGTAGTATTAGTATTGAAAAGCAAAAATATACTTTGGGAACTAAGGTGTGCCTGACCCAAGCCATGGTATTTTCAATTGCTTCGTATGCCTGTGAAAGTTGGACAATGAATGAAGAAGGATCAATGCGTTTGAGTTGTGGTGTTAAGAGAAAAGTATTGGAAGAACCATGGACTGCCAAAAGGACAGACAAGTAAGTCCATCTTGGAAGAAATAGGGACAAAGTGCTCCTTGGAGAAAAGACTGGTGAAATTTCCTTTTACATACATATTGTCAAAAGAGACCAGTCTTTGGAGAAAAGGATATCATGTTGTGGTATCGGGAGAGTGGGAAAGAGGAAGGCCCTCAAGGAGATGGGGTGACGCTGGCCGTAACTATGAACTCAAGCATGAGAAAACAAGTGTGAGAATGGTGCATGACCGAGCAGCATTTTATTCCGGTGTGTATAGGGTCACTATGGATCAGAACCAACTAGATGACACCTAAAAACACATTCCATTGTAATTAAGTTGCATTGTCTTGTTCATGTGAAGTTCATTATGGTTTGGAGATAACTGCACATTATTAAAAGATGACTAGTAGTTTAGGCCTACACAATAAGCGTTGCATTTTATATGAGCCTTGAGTGCTCCTATAAATGTACAAAATTGAGGATTCACAACACTACTTAGCCGTACTGTGTACAATAATGATAGACTTTTTATTCTGTTACACTAAATAAAGATTTTTGTCACTACCCATTAGCTTAGTTTTACTGCGTAGTAATGTGTCTCAACACATAGCAGTAATTTGAAAAACAGTACTGTAGATTGTCTCTAGGATTCTCTATTTTTTGTTAAGATTATGTACAGTATTTCCTCAATCCTAAATGTTGCACTAAATGCTTTTTTATGAATTAATTCTTTTGTGGTTTTTTGGTTATTTGGTTTTTTGGGGGGTTGTGGGCATCACTGCCTCTGGTGGTCGTGGGCGCTACCCAGTGCTGCTCCTGAGAGCTGCTGCTGGATTTGAACCGCCAGCCCTTGGGCCACAGTCACGCACTCAACCACTTAACGCCACCGGGGCTCAGCCCTTATATGAATTATTACTAACATTTCCTGAGGAAGCACACCAATCTGTGTGATAACAAGAATGTGGTGTTGATGAGGTCAGGCATCAGAAGACCCAACCAAACAAATATACCCATGCAAGTGATGGGGATCAGAGTGGCCACCCAAAACCCATCTGTAGACAAATGGACATTCCCTTAGAGAAGGGTCACAAGGAAAGAACAAGACAGGGCTGAGCCCCGGTGGCGTAGTGGTTGTGCGTGGGGCTGGGCCTCCTACTCCCACCACCGGAGAGCAGTGATGCCAAAAAAAAAAAAAGAACAAGACAGCCAGGGTACAACACAGCACCGATAAAACACAGCACTCCTATAGTTCAGTGGTTCTCAACCTGTGAGTCTTAACCCCTTGGGGGGTGGGGGGTTGAACGACCCTTTCACAGGCATCACCTGATTCATAACAGAAAATTGCAGATATGAAGTAACAACGGAAATAATTATGGTTTGGGGAGGTCACCACAACATGAGGAATTGTATTTAAAGATCACCTTTAGGAAGGTTGAGAACCACTGCTCTTTGGGGGCTTATACAACTCAACACAATCCATACATTCATTCATTGTGTTAAGCACATTTGTACATTTGTGGCCATCGTCCTCAAAACATTTTCTTTTCACTTGAGCCCTTGACATCAGCTTTTCATTTCTCCCACCCTCCTCCCTCTCCCTTCCCTCACAAACTCTTGAAAATTATAAGTTATTGTCCTGTCTTATACTGACTTCTCCCTTTACCCACTTTTCTGACCCCCAGGGGGGGATTATATGTAGATCCTTGTGATCGGTTACCCCTTTTTACCCAAAACTCATGTCTTGACCTTCAAAATTAGGCTGACAATTTATTTTCCTAAGTCAACACCATTAATAAATTGAAGGACTATTTAAACATCAAAACATTAATATTAAAATAGCTTACATGGCCTCTAACATGTTTGGCTGGGCATATAACTCTGTGCCATGCGTTTGTTGAAATATCCCTTCTAAATTATATACTAGTATATTACCATTACCATCTTTCAGTCAGTTTGGCATACTTGGGTGATTTGTGTTTCACTGTAATGCTGGAAGCTGGGCCACCTGTATTTCAAATAGCAGGGTCACTCAGCATAGCTTTCAGACTAAGCCAGGAGGAAAAAGATCTGGTTATCTACTTCCTAAAATCAGCCATTAAAACTGAATTGCAGAAGAATGCCGTATGATGCTAGAAATGATGGCCACTTGTTGAGAGGCACTCAAGATAACACAGTGGCCACAACTATGGGCTGGACCATGCCAGTGACCATGAACATGATACCAGATGGGTAACATTTTGTTCTATCTTCCTTGGGGTGGCCAAGAGTCAGAGATGACTTGATGCCAATTAATGTAAATCACCATCTAGTTAAAATTTAATTTATGTGTAGGAGTATGTCAAAAAGTGTTACTATTAGGACTCCAGTTTATTCCATACACAGATTATTCCAGGCCGAACGTTTTAAGCATGCCTTCTATCAGTGGGATGGTTGCAGACAAGTTGTTTTTGTATTGCACTGGCCTTGGTTTCATCAAAACATTTCGAAGAGGATGAAATGCTGAAACCAATTAAATTCAAAACAGTGTTCTCAGAAGATTGTGGTGGCTGTTAATAGGGGAGGGGATTTCAAAGATCCACTTTTTTTTTTTAAGACCCAATCTTAAACTTCCTTAAAGGACACAGAGGACAATGGAGAGTTTCTTAAAAACACGTTTTTCGAAAAACTAAAAGCTGCATTTGTGGCATAAAAGCCAGGAAAATTGCACCTAACAATTGTATGCATTACATCAATTTGCCTGTTTATACTTTTAGGTTGAGGGCTGTCCTGTCAGTGTTCTTGTGAAACTTTAATCCCATATATTCTACAAACGTGATCTTCCTCTTTCAGACTATGTAAAGAGCACAATTTGATTTGAGTGCCTCAAAAATGCCAAAACTTCTGGTTTTGCTAGGGTATATAAAAGAGCTCAGAATTTTTCAGGAAAGGGTTGGAGAGGGAAACCGTACCTTCAGAAGTGTATTGATTTAGATGGTGGATATAACAACAATCAATGGCTCCTTTAGTAGAGGTTTCTATAGAACACACTTAGCCATGTATATGTACTCTTGGTTCTTTCCCTTGTAAACTGCTCAATGCCCCCTTTTACATGAATTTGATGCTGACCTTTTCATTTTCTAGGCCGGACCTTGAGTCTATGCTTCCCATCTGCATTTCAAATTTTACCTGAAATCTCTCCCTGGATAGTTTTTTTAAGTTGCTGTCAAGTTGCTTCTGGTCCAGGGCGATTCCATGTATGTCATAGTATAGTAAGTTTTCGGTGACTGATTTTTCAGTGCAGATTACCAGGCTTTTCTTCAAAGTGCCTCTGAATAATCTCAAATCTCTTAACCTTTCAGTTAAGAGCCAATCACATTAACTGTTTACACTACCCAGGATTTTGGAGCTTCAGCAAGCATTCCAGATTGAATTCAATCTTTCATTGTTATCCCTGAGCGCCTGCAATATATACAGGGACTCAGGTGCACCTGCCTTTTCTGAATCCTCCAAATCAGAATGGATAGTTTCAATATCTAGTTAGTAAGCAGCATTGCTCTCAGGAATTTTGAGTTTCTTAGTTTTGGCAAATTATAGTTCAGATCCATTAACTGGGCATCATCTAAAACAGGTAAAATCTCATTATAACAGTTGTGACAAACTTCTTAAATACCTTTAGTGAAATAGTGTAATGAACCACCTAAGTCAGTGCTGCCTGGTACATAGTAGGCTCTCAGTTCTTCATGGACTGTAACGGTGTCCTTCAATTCTCTTGCTGGTCTTTTGCGTGAATTATGGTTAGGCTATTTATGGCATTGTCAGTACTTTAATTTTATGGTTAAATTATAATTTATAATACTGGTCTGTTGTGCTCAATTGTATTTGTGTGTAATGAGAAGAAATTGGAATGACCAAGAAAAAGGTTAATTGTAGTGAGTATTAGCTTTGAAATAGTCCTTTTTATTGAACCTGATGCTCTTTTGTGTGTGTGTGTGTGTGTGTATATGTGTGTATATGTGTGTCATCATGGCCCTGGTGGGAGTAGGAAGCCCATCCTTGCTCCTGGAGAGCTGCTGCTGGATTTGAACCGTCAGCCCTGTGGGCTGCAGTCCCTCACACAACCACTACTTCACCAGGGCTCAGCCAGACATAGTCCTTTTTAAAATATAATCTTTTGGTGGTCAAGTAGTTTTCTTTGTGGCTCACATCTTTTTCTGCTTAAGGTTAAACTGCCTCAGGAAACCTTATAGTTTAAACATAGTCAGAATATGCCCTTCATAAATATATACTTCGGTACTCATAAATCATGCAGCATTGATAATATTTTTGGTTTGTTTCATTATTTTGTTCTTAGTTTCTTAACTATAAAACTTGAAATGTTATCAAGTTGAAAAATAATCAAGAATTGATCTAGGTGTTTTAAATTGATCTAAGTGTTTTAAATAATGAATATTCTCAAGGAGATTTTTTTTGTTATTTTTAGTAAATACAGTGAAGATCTGGTAACCTTATTTAAAAAAACCTCAATCTTTTTCTTTGGAATTCTTGTGTATTAACCCTTACTCACTGATTCCAGCTCATAGCAACTCTGTATATGATTTCTGAGGCTGTAAATCTTATCTAGAGCAGAAATCTTATTTTCCATCTTGTGACGAGTCGTTTTGAACTGCTGATCATTTTTTTTGTTTAATGATCCCAGCACATAACCTATTGTGCTGTTAAGGTTTCATTAGGGTTAACATCTTAAATATAGGTGGTGATTGTTATTCAGGACAAACTTCTAAAAATGCGAATCTTTACATAAGTATCAAAATTACTACTTTGTAGGCGGCATTTTCTATTTCTTGTCTACTCTGCTATATGCCGAAGCCCTGCATAGTGGTCATATGTTTGGCTGCTAGCCATATGACAGCATTACAAAACCACCATTGCACTGTAGGAGAAAGACAAGACTTTCTATTCTTGTCAAAAGAATTTTGGAGGGCTGAGCCCCGGTGGCGTAGTGGTTGTGCGCGGGACTGCGGCCCACTGGGACAGAGGTTCAATTCCAGCAGTGGGGCTGGGCCTCCTACTCCCACCACCGGAGAGCAGTGATGCCCCCCCCAAAAAAACAAAAACAAACAAACAAACAGTTTTGGAAACCCACAGGAGAAGTTCTGCCTTATCCCATAGAGTCACTGTTCAGACTCAATGGCAGCTGAGGTTTTTTTTTGGTATACTCTTGTAAATCATAGGATCCCAAACCTATTTGACCTACCACCCCTCTTCAGGGGAAAAAATTTTAAGCACCCCCACAATTAAAAACGTGTCCTATAGTCCATAACCTGATAAAGGATAGCATCTGCTTTTGCAGCCCCATTGCATTCATTATACCATCCCCTAGAGGCCATGGCCCAGATTGGGAAACACTACATTGGCGATACAGATAAGTAGCACAGCTCTTGGTTTTATGTAGTGACCAAATTGTTAAAGCTCATTGTTCCAAAAATTTGTTACCCTCTCAGTTGATTGCATTGCAAATGAGTTTTTAGAGGTAGGCATTTGCCCCTAATTTTGTCCATTATGCTCGATGGAGGAGTTGTTATTGAGAAGACACTTCCTAATACTGCTTCAATTGTTTTTCTTTGTACATTTTCTGGAGTGGAAACATTTTTCCCTTGTTTTATTTTTTTAAGCTGTTTTCCCTTATGGATATGAAACCTCCCATCTCTCGAGCTAAGATGATTCTCATCACTAAAGCTGCTATTAAAGCTATTAAGGTAAGTACAAAATACATGACTTGTTTGGAATGATTTTTAGAATGAGGATTTATTTTGTGAGTTAGTTAAAGACTAAATCAAAGATGCTAACCTGCTTAGGTTCCAGTCCTGTAGTTTAGTCCTTCTTGTATCAGATTGTCTATACTGCTGCTTTTTCTGATTACAGGAAATGTAAAAATATTTTAGTTGTACAATAATTTCTCTTCTTTTTCAGCTTTATAAGCATGTAGTTCAAATAGTAGAAAAATTCATCAAAAAGGTAATTATCTTTCCATTGTTGCCTCATTTACTATATGGTCAGTATTTTTAATTCACTTAACAGATTATAATTTGCTCCTAAAGCCACTGTATGTGAATAACAGTCACTGAGAGCCAAATAAAGGCCGAACATGATAGTGGGACCAGGAGGAATGTAAAACTAAATAGAGGAAATAACTAGGAGGCAAAAGACATTTATAGAGATATAAGTATAGGCATGTACATAAGTAAATGTATTATTATATAACTTTAGAGATATAAGTCTATATACATATATCTATAGATGAAGTGTTAAATTAGCAGACGGACATTGGTCCTCTACTTAAGTACTCCCTCAGCGCAATAACCTGGCATTCTGTGATGCTCACCTTTCCCACATACTTGCCAAAGAAAAATTGGTGCATAAGTAAATGTGGTAAATAAAATTGATGGTGCCTGACAATTAGAAGTAGAACATCTGGAGTCTTATAGGCTTGAAGTTAAAGAAATGGCCATCTAGTAGGAGAGTAACAAAACTCACATGGAAAAAGCACACCAGCCAGTGTGATCAGGTGTTGACAGGTTCAGATATCAGGCTTCCCCAAACAATGATACTGATGTGAATGAGGTCAGAGTCCAAAGCCCATCTGTAAACAATTGGACATTCCCTCACAAAAGGGTGACTAGGAACAAACCAGCTGGGTGTGATATAGCACTGACAAAACACATGACATTCGTCTAGTTCTTTAATGTTTCCTACCTACACTTCCACCCCAAACCACATGACCCACTTCTACCTTACAAATTTGGCTAGACTGAAGCATGTTTACTGGTACAAATACGAGCTCTCAACACAAGAAATCCAGGGTGACGAACCCCCTCAGGAATAGTAATGGGAGTAGCGATACCATGAGGGGAGATGGAAAGTGAGGGGAGAAAGGAGGAACCTCTTTCAAGGATCAGCATATACCTACCCCCCCCCCCCCCCGAGGGAAAGACAAGAGAAATATGGGTAAAGAGAGATGGTGGATGGTGTTAGATGTGAAAACAATAACAACTTATGATTTATCAAAGTTTTGGGGTGAGAGTGGATAACAAGGGCTCAAGTAGTAAGAAAATATTTTGAAAATGATGGTGGTGATATACGTACAAATATGCATGATACCGTTGATGTATGGACTGTAATAAGAGTTGTGAGAGGCCCCCTAAAAATTATTTCTTTTAAAAAAAAGAACCCAATAAAATGATTTAGAAATACAAAGAAAAAAATCACCAGAAGTTTTACTAATAAGAATTTTTTTTGGGGGGGGGGGGCGGGGGGGGCATCACTGCTCACCGGTGGTGGGAGTAGGAGGCCCAGCCCCACTGCTGGAATTGAACCTCGGTCCCAGTGGGCTGCAGTCCCGCGCACAACCACTACGCCACCGGGCTCAGCCCTAATAAGAATTTTTTAATACAGCAAATTATATTGAAATACCATTGATTATTTTACTTTGAGCCAGGCACTGAATTTATGTTAGTCCCCCATCAAAATTAAACTTTAAAAAAATTTTCTACACAGTTAACAGCTGTATATATTTTTTTCTTTTTTTCCCCACCACTGTATATTTTTATAGCCATTTAATTAGCACATCTGTTTCAGAAACCCACAGGGGTCACTAGCAGTCATTGACTTGATGGCAGTGAGTGGTTCTCATTAAAGAACTGAGAACTGAGATGAATACATCTTCATCTTGTCGTTCCAACCAGGCATTGAGCCAGATAACACATGCTAATAAATATTTAAGGACTATTATGTCTCAGTGGTTAAAGCACTCACCTACTAACGGAAAGGTTTAAATCTGTCAGTCACTCAATAGGAGAAAGATGTGTCAATCTGCTTCTGTAAAGCTTATAGCCCTCAGTACCCTAGGGGACAATTCTCTTCTGTCCTTTTAGGATTGCTATGGGCAGAGATAAACTTGGTGACATGCAGCAGTTAATGTGGGTGGAAAATTTCTAATCCGTGACCTTTGAATATTAACTTAGGAATAGAAAGAAAAGGTTCTAAACAAGCAAGAAATAGCCTCTAGATATTTTTATGATCATGAAAGTGAAGTGGGAAAAAGCTTGTTGCCGTATGCCACCATCTTTACATTATAAATATATGTACCAGTCAGTATATAAGAAGATTGTGGTGATGAAATGGGTTACGTGTTGGACTGCCAGCCGTCAGGTTGGTGGGGCAAACCCACCAGCTGCTCTGTGGGAAAGGATTCTCTAAAAAGAATTTACCAAATCAGAACCAAACCCAAGCAATTCTGCTCTGTACTATAGGGTCGTTGGAAGTCTGAATTGACTCAGTGACAATGAAGTCTTGTTTTGTTTTTTAATCTAGAGTTCTGACAGCACATTGGGCTGCTAACCTAAAGACCAGCAAATTGAGCCCACTAGCAATAAAGATAAGATAGCTGCTTTAGTAAAAATTTACAGTTTGGGGGAGGAGGTGACATTTGTAACCCATTCCACCACCCCCTTTTGGAAGCCCTGTGGCACAAACCTCTGCTCTGTAGGACCTCTTAGAGTCTAAAGTGCTTACATTACTTTAGTTTTGAGTTGGGTATGTTTATAAACACCTAGCGCATACCCACTTTTTCAATGAATTTATCCATAAGGTTTCGCAAAATATTCCATTGTATGACTATTAACATGATTCAGCCAATTGGATGGTTAGATATTTCTGGTTTTGTTTTCACTTATTAAACAGTACTTCATTGACTACAATTATGAGTGGAAAAAATAAATGCATCTTTAGGATATTTTTTTGGGGGGGGGCCATCACTGCTCTCCGGCGGTGGGAGTAGGAGGCCCAACCCCACTGCTGGAATTGAACCTCTGTCCCAGTGGGCCGCAGTCCCGCGCACAACCACAACGCCACCAGGGCTCAGCCCCCCTAGGATAAATTTTAAGGCGTGGAATTGTTGGATCAAAGGTGGCTTGTTACTGCTTCTGTCTCAATTATATTTTGTTAGGATTATACAGAATAAACATACCGATTATGCACGGGTCTTTTGTTCAGTTTCAGTGACATTGTTCATAATCTGTTTTCCTACTCTTTTGAATTGTAAATCAAAAATTTTTAAAGAAGTCCTGCTTTTTTGGTTGTTCAATTTTGTTATGCCAAAGATGACCTTCTTTTAGTTTGGGTTTTCAGGTACTGTACTTCATGAAGAGAATTAAAATGGACTTGTTTTTAATTTTTTTAAATAAATAATTTCATTGGGGGGGGGTCGTATAGCTCTTAAATTAATCCATACAGTTGCTACATTTTTGTTCTAATTGAGCCCTTGGTATCAGCTCCTAATTTTTCCCCTCTACACCCTTGTGAACCTTTGATAAAGTATAAAATAATTACTGTTTTCATATCTTAGACCAGGGGTCCTAAATCTTTTTAATCAGGGGTCCTTCAGACCATTGGAAGACCAGACTGTAGTTATAAAAAAAGCAAAAACAACTATGAACAAATTCACTGCAGGCCCGGGATGAGTCAGCTGCTAAGCAGAACACCAGTGGCGGCAAAGCATGTGACACTTGGGCCGTACTTTGAGAACCCCTGTGACCATCCACTGTCTCCTTCCGTCCATGTTTCTGTTCTTTGGCCCCCTGGGGGGAGAGGTTCCTTGTGATTGGTTCCCCCTTTTCCTCCCTACATTTCCCCCTACTTCCCCCCTATCTTCATGGTATTGCTACTCCCAGTACTGTTCTTGGGTGGTTTATCTCCTGGATTCTGTATGTTGAAAACTCTTTATCTGTCCCAGAGTACATGTTCCAGTCTACCAGATCGGTAGGGTAGAACTAGGGTCATGATGGAGGAGTGGTGGTAGGTATTAAAGAACTAGAGGAATGTTGTATTTCATGAGTGCTATACTGTACCTAGCTGACTTGTCCCTTCCTTATGACTCTTCTGTGAGATGTCCAATTGTTTGCAGTTGGGCTTTGAGATACCACTTCAGCCCCCCTTGTTCACAGAGATTTAGTCATTTGTTTGGAGTCTTCTAATAAAATGGATCTGTTACAACTTAATCTTTTTGATTGTAGGATGTATTCGAAATTACTCTATATTGAATAGATTTATAAAGTGTACTGTTAACTCTTAGAAATTGTATGTGGGGAGGTAAAGGAATAAGAAGAAAATATTTAACAGTCTAATATCCCCAGCCAATGGTGGTTCTGCATAGACTATGGGAAATTTAACCCTTTGCTGATTTACTCACTTCCTGTCATCAGGTCAATTCTGATTCGCAGCAACTCTGTTGGACAGAGTAGAACTGCCCTGTGGGTTTCAGAGACTAACTGTTTGCAAGAGTGAAGTTTCCTCTTCTCTCTCAAAGTGGCTGATGGTTTCACACTGCTGACTTTGCGGGGTTAGAAGAACCCACTACACCACCAGGACTCCCTCATATATACCTGTTCATCTAAATTTATATTCTATTTCTTTGTAGATATGTATAAGAGGAAACATGTAGATACATGTGTAGATACGTATAAGATGTATAAAGCAATTATAGAAAAATAAAATTAAAAGATAGGGAAAAGTGTGTCTCTAAAACGTTACATGATTAGTGTCAGATAGTGCTTTTGATTTTCTTGTTTTGATTTTTATGTCTTGATCTTCACAGTGTAAACCGGAATACAAAGTTCCAGGATTATATGTAATTGACTCAATTGTGAGGCAGTCTCGTCATCAATTTGGAACTGATAAAGATGTTTTTGGGCCAAGATTCTCAAAAAACATAACTGCCACATTCCAATATTTATATCTTTGTCCATCTGAGGATAAGGTATGTTTAGTAATTTTAAGTTAAAATTTGAAATTTTGTTGGATTTGAGTTTATTGTTACATATTTAAATTTGTATTAGATGTTGGAAGTAGTAATAAGTAATATCTTTGTCATGAACTTTAACACAACCAAGTAATTTTCTGTAGCTGGTCACTTTGTAGAGAAATTTTACAATAGAAAAAGCTCATCTCAGATTGTTGCCTATTTCAGGAAGAAAGGACCAATAGTCAATGCCTTTGTTTTTTTTATCCACACAGAGATATTAGGGTGTAAATGATGTTAATTAGTAAACAGATGGCAGTGCTTAATATATATATATATATGTGTGTGTGTGTGTGTGGTAAAAACTAGAAAAATGTTAAAGATAATGAGGAAAATATACTGGCAAATGTAGGCTAATGAAATATTAGAAACATTTGCAATAAATAACAAAATTTTGAGTATAATAGATTTTTATACTTATTTTTTTGGAAAGCACTCATAGTTGTGGTTAAAATGTACACTGGAAAGGTAATTCACCTTGAGTAAGAGATAATCTTTTTTATCGTCACTGATTGTTTTGTAACGAATGAAAATTATTGAAAGCATCTAGCGTTTTTATCATTTGCTGTGTTCATTCTTTTACAGCCATACTCCTCTGTTTCTTAGGGTACGCCACTAAAAAAAGACTGATTAGCATGGTTTAATTAGGTTATAATTATGATGGATTTTGTTTCATTTCTTTAGATAATGCCTTCTTAACAATGGAGTTGTTAGCCTACAGAGTGTTTTTTACAATAAATTATATCTACTAGTATTATATTATGTTTTCTCACATATTACAGAGTAAAATAGTTCGAGTATTGAACCTTTGGCAAAAAAATGGAGTATTTAAAATTGAAATTATTCAGCCTCTTTTGGACATGGCAGCAGGAACCAGTAATGCCGCCCCAGTAGCAGAAAGTGTTGCTAATAATGAAGGTATGGTCAAGTCTGTCTTCACACCTAGGTACTGTTTTTGTTTTTTTTTTAACATGGCCATCTTTTGAGTTTGTCTATATTGCTGGAATTTTTCTATAAGGAGAAAACTTTTTACAACTTGGAAGCTATGATTTATGTTTTCACCACTGTTTTAATTAAAATGTGCTCTTCTGGACTTATTAAAATGTAAATGTAAATTCTATACCGCCTAGCACAGTTTATTTATTATATGGATATCTAATATATGATCTAAACTAGATATTATACACAATACTCTAATCTAAATGGGATTTTACTTTAATGAACAAGTTTATTGAAGATTGAGGAGATATTCATAGATTAACTAATTTTCTTAAACCTATTGTCCATGCCCCCTCATTTTTTTAAAGGTTCACCTCCACCTCCTGTAAAAGTTTCTTCTGAACCCCCACAAGTCACTACAAACTCTATACCAGCTATGCCACAATTGCCCAGCTCTGATGCGTTTGCTGCTGTGGCCCAACTATTTCAGACTACTCAAGGGCAGCAGGTAAACTACTTACCCAAAGATCGGATTGTGTTCAGGGTTTAGGTACTATCATCAGTCTGAATGAAGTTTCCCATTTCTAATTAATGAGAACTTTCATAGCCTACTTTTTCACGGTGCTTTCACTAGGGAGGTAATACCATATAGAATAAAGGAAATTGGAGGGGAAAATCAAGGGTACTTGGAAACAGCAACTCTTTTTAGAGAAAACTTCACAATTGCTACTATTGGGGCTCACATTTCTAGCATGTCTGATGATTTTTTTCCCTCCAAAAATGACTTGAACTGGGGATATTTTTTTCATTTGGGGGGAAAACTTAAATTGGTCTTATTCACAATTCCTGGATACCTTCTCATCTCCATCACCAACTGGGGTTACAGCAGACATTTTTAACCTTTTAACACAAACATTATTTCCTTAACCTCTTCGTTGGCAATAAACTTAACCATTAGTAAAAAGTGGATTTTTTTTTTCTGGTTTACTCTATACCTATGCCATTTTGAATCACGTGCAAGGATTTTTCTTTGTTTGTTTTTTTATTAAATTAACTTTTGATACTATGATTATACTTTGTTGTGTGGTTTATCATTCTTTAAGCTTCAGCAGATCCTTCAGACTTTTCAGCAACCTCCAAAACCACAATCTCCCGCCATTGACAATGCTGTGATGGCTCAGGTTCAAGCTATCACAGCTCAGTTAAAGACAGCTCCTACACAGCCACCTGAACAAAAAGCTGCTTTCCCCCCACCTGAACAAAAAACTGCATTTGACAAGGTACGCATATCTCACACAACCCACCCCACTGTTTATTTCACTCAGTTTGGATGATGGAAGTTACGCCTTCTGTAGTTTGCCTGTGGATTGTTCACTTGATTGTTTTGTGGTTTGGAGGAATTCCTCCCTTAAAATGGAAACATCAGTTTTTCTAGATATGGATTTAGTATATGTTTCTTGCCAAAAATAATCAGTAATTAAAAAAAGACAATTCATCTTACTTCCTATATGCTTAATATGTAAATTTGGGCAAACTCATTGTCTTCTAGCTGATCTGTTGAGCTTTGAGGGTTCCTATAGACATAGTTAAGGATACAGGTGTGTTAAACATGAACAGCTCAGAGCTTCCTGTTGAAATTTAAACCAAATTGCCCCACTCTTTGCTATTTTACGTCTTATCTGTTTAGTCAAAATGTATTGCTAGCAGAGTTTCAGTTCACACATGCCTGAATATTCCAAACAGAACCTTGCTTAAACATGTTTCTGCACCCAGTGAGTGACTAGAAAACTTCTTTCAATAATGCATTTGGCTTAGTTTTGTGAGGATGCCTTCAAAAGTAGAGTTTAGGTAGAATAATAACTTCTGAGGGGGTCTGCTTTGTCAGTTAAATTCAAGGTAAAGTGGTCAATCAGCTCAGAATGTTTTGGAGAATTGATTTTTGCTTGAATTCCAAAGGGATGATCGTGATTTTCCTCAAGGACACGGTTCTAGGGGGACATATTATGAAGACATTACGAATAAACTAACTAAAAACTTACTGGTGAAACAGAGGACAGAAAAGTTGTATTTCCCCTTCACAACAATGCATCTATCCATTCTTCATGGCCAATCCTCCAAAAATTTTGTAGAAAACCTTATCACACGCACCCAGCATCCTTAAATAAAAGTGGGATCTACTGTGTATTTTCTACATATTTATTTTTCAAATAAGATTATACTGTGGTCATCCTTTTAGACTGGTACGTAAAGAAGTGTGCCTCATTGTATGTCAAATGTAGTATGAGAATACTCTATTTTGAATCATCTTTCTTGGTAGACATTGAGGTGGGGTTTTTTTGGTCTGTTTTTTTTGTTTGTTTGTTTTGTTTTGTTTTTATTTTTTGGGCATCACTGCCCTCTGGTGGTCGTGGGAGCTACCCAACGCTGCTCCTGAGAGCCGCTGCTGGATTTGAACCGCCAAACCAGCAGACTGTGGTCCTGCACTCAACCACTTATGCCACTGGGGCTCAGCCCAACATTGAGTTTTTGTTTTGTTTTGTTTTGTTTTGTTTTGTTTTGGGAGTCGTGGGATGGGGAGGCATCACCCCCTCTAGTATGAGTGGGAGGCCCAGCCTTCTGGAGAGCTGACGCTGGATTTGAACGGCCAAGCCTGCAGTCCCGCACTCAACCACTACACCACCAGGGCTCAGCCCAACATTGAGCTTTTTATCTAACATTTTTCATGACTAAATGAAGGCGTGTGTTTTCTATAGGGTAACTTGGTTTTTTTTAATTAACTATGCCAGGCTGAAAAATAAAGCTTGCGTTTCTATGTATATGTTTAATAGATTCTCTCCTTCCAATAGCAATGTATTCAGCCTTAGAAAAAGAGAACAGCATTGTCAAATTATCTACCAGATATGTCTGCTAATTTTTTAATCTCACCTTCAGTCTTTTTGTTGTTTTTTTGTTTGTTTGTTTTTTTGGGCGTCACTGCTCTCAGAGGTGGGAGTAGGAGGCCCCGCCCCACTGCTGGAATGGCACCTCCGTCCCAGGGGGCCGCAGTCCTGCGCACAACCACTAGGCCACCGGGCTCAGCCCTGCTTCAGTCTTATGCCCTGTGGCAGGGGTAGAGTGTGGGTTGTACTGTCTTCGCTTGTGCACACTTAGGTGCAAAATTTTATCTAATTGAGAAATTGCATCTACTTTGTAATAGGTATAGTATTTTTTTGTGAATTTGATGTCTGCTCATTTTGTTATTTTGTAATTCAAAGAATGGATTTCATAATAGAAATTACAAGATGCTCAATTTTTCTCCTGTTGTCTTTTGCTCAAACATATGGAGTATTTTGCAATACAGCCATAAAAGTATATAGTTAAATTAATCTTCTTTGAGTTTCAGAGAAAATAGATATTAAAAATTATATGTTTTCTGGTAGTTTAATTTTTTTTTCATTTTTGTCACCTCATTTCATCTGGATTTTAAATTAGAATATGATATAAGATTGTGAAGTCTTTAAATCTTTATATTTTGTTTTAGGAGCTGTGGTGGCACAAGTGATTAAAGCACTTGACACTATTTTAAAATGTGATAGCATGAAGTCACTAGTTGACTCTATATGAGAAAGACACAGCAGTTTGCTTTTGTAAAGATTTCCAGCCTTGGAAATCTTATACAGCAGTTTTAATCTGTCCTGTATGATCTCTTTCAGTCTGAATCACCTCAGTGACACTGGGTTTGGACATTTTTGTTTGTTGTCTGATTTGAGTTTAATCATTGTTTTTATTATCTATTTCTGACACTTGACTATTCCACTAGTAAATTTCTTTATTACTGCATCATAGATTACTTCCCATTTATGTACTCACTGTATGTTATTGTGAGATGTTCCCCAACCCATTTTTCACCTTAACTTTGAATATTGAACTTTAGTATGTATTTTCGGGTTCCTTTGAATTTTGCAGGTTAACTTTGAAAGAACTGATAGCTTACACATAATCTCCATTTATTTAAATCTCATCCTTCACATCTCTCTCATACTTTTTTCTGGTACTATTTTTGTCTAACATATTTAATCATTATTGTTGAATGTTCAACTACTTTTTATTTGGTTAGCAAAGCTGTAAACCCTTTGCCGTGGGGTCGTTTCTGACCCTCTGGGAGACTAGAGCTTCTCTGCAGGATGATTCCCAAGCCGGGAAGTCTTTGTGGAAGCAGCCGCCTCCTCTGTCTTGCCTCAGCAGCTGGTAGGGTTCTGCCCTTTCCATCAGCAGCCCAGCCCATGGCACACTGCAGCCGCAGGGCCCGCCACAGGGGGGAACCAGTGATTTTCATTTTGTCTTAATGGTTACATGATTGAACTCTTAGGTTTCCTAGTCAACACTTCCAGATTTTTCTAGGTAACCTCGACATTTTACTTTCCCTTTTCTAAATCTATATCTGTTTATTTCCTTCATGAATTAGTGATTAGATCTGCCAATAATGTTCAGCCGTGCTGTGCTGGTGGTCAGCCTTGTGTTCTTAATTTGAATTTTAATTCTTTATGCTTTATCTCAAGTTGTTAGGGTAAATGCTCCTCAGTTATGTTAGGTTTAGGAGCTGGAATTCTGTGCTTTTCCTTTGGTGAGATAAATCTATTTTCAGTTTGTCGTCGGGAATGAGTTACTTATTTTAGCTGTTTCATCAAGTCTCAGTTTCATAAAAAGTTTTTTTTAAGATGCTGGTTTATTTTTTATTTGATTGTGTCTTTTTTTAAGCAGTGGGTTTACATCCTAAAATCTTTTTAAAATGTGCCTATTTGTGACAAATTGGAAAGACCTTAGTTTTTTTGTTTTGTTTCATAGACTATTTAGACCCAAGTATTCATGTTGTCTCCAGTTACTTGATTGGCTTTATCTTGATGTCTATTTACCCTACCACAAAATAATAATGGTACCTATCTGTTACTGTTGCCATGGGTATTAAATAAACACATTTGTATAAACAGAAAATGAAAAGACCATTGTGGATGTTTGTTTAGAAAATGCTATTTCTCTCGGTTTTCATAGGAACCTTAGAATTGCTCCCAAACACTATTAACACTTAGTTCAGTCTCACATGTGAGTCTTGTTCAGAGAGAAAAGACTGTCTTTCCTAACTTAGAATTTGGTTGTTTAGTAAAGAAGGACCAGAATTCCTAGCAGAAAATCACAAAACCTGTTTAGGAATTTGAATTTGAACTCTTTGAGCTTATCTTCTGCCCAAACATATGGAGTATGACCAGTATGAGAGAAAAGACTGGGCTCTGAAAGCCAAAAGACTTGCTATCCACATTCTTCTTACATTGACAGACGGACAAGCTTGATAATGTTTCTTTATATGTAAAAGTTGAAGTTACCTTGCAGAGGGCTATAAGATGTTTTTTGTAATCTCCCAAAACAAAATAGGTTTTCAAGATGTTATCTTTCTTTTTGAATGGTGACCTTACTTTTAAATGGCTGTTCAAACCTACCAGCCACTCCCCAGGAGAAAGGCAAGGCTTTCTGTTTCCATAAAGACTACAGTAGCAGGAACGCAGCTGAGTCTGAATGGAGTGGATGGCAGTGAGTTGGTTTGATTGATTCTTAACACATTAAAGACTAGATTTTTTTTTTTTTAACCAACTTACCCAAGTGTTTTGGTTGTTTGTTTTTATTGCATTAAACCATAAATGAGTGGTTTGTTGCATTAATCCATGAAAACTAGTAAACTAGGGATCTGTCCACAATGTGTTAAAGAACGATCATGTTGGGTTTACAGAATTTCTTTTCTTCTTCTTTAATGGAAGTCTATAGTATTTAAAAAGTTGTAAGTTTTAAGAAAACTCTATAGATTTTTAAGAAAATTAATGCACATTTAAAGAAAATTCCTTCCTTTGCCTAATGCCATTCTCTTTAAGACATTTCTTATTCACTTGGAGCAAGCAACATACGAATATTCTTTACACATTTATAGTAACTGAATAAAACAATCCCTTTGTGCTTTTTACAACAGACTCAAAATGTGTACTCTTTTCAGTGTATGTAAAGTTTCGAAATTCAATTTAGTCTAGGAAAATGGTTTTTTTTTTTTTTCACATCACTGCCCTGGTGGGAGTAGGAAGCCGCCCAGTCTTGCCCCTAGAGAGCTGCTGCTGGATTTGGACCGTCAACCCTATGGGTTGCAGTCCTGCACATATCACTACACCACTGGGACTCAGCTGGAAAATGATCATTTTAATAAAATACTTCTGTTGCTAAATTAACTATGAGAGAAACGTAGAAAATAGTAATAAATGAAACACTGCACCTAACAGTGGAGGGGGAAATCTGAATAGACTGTAAGGAGACTTCAAAAAGTATGTGGACAATTTTCATTTTCCATGAATTTTTGGAGCCTTTCATGTTTGTGTCAAATTGCCAATGGCTGTGAATTGTGACCCCAAGGGGCATGTGGAACAATGTGACTTGTTTGTTAGAATGTGGTAATTTATATATTGGTGGCAAACACCTATCGTTTTTTTATTCGATAAACTAAAAGTGGAATATTGATATGCCTATTCTAGAAGCTGCTTGATAGATTTGATTATGATGATGAGCCAGAAGCTGTCGAAGAATCAAAGAAAGAGGACACTGCTGTCGCTACCGGTGCCGCTTCCACTGCTGCTCCCACCACCGCCACTGGGCCTCCTGTCGTGCCGCCTCCTCCTGCTGCTGCTACGCCCACTGCTGCCGCCCCCACAGCTTCTCCTCCTCCACAGACTCCATTGTACGTTTCTTCCTATAACCTCTCAGTGGGTCATTGTTGGAAAAACATGTGATCCTACAATCTTTTTTTTGGGGGGGGGAGGTGGGGGCGGGCATCACTGCCCTCAGATGGTGGGAGTAGGAGGCCCAGCCTTTGCTCAGTGGAGCTGGAATCAAACCTCCATCCCAGTGGGCCGCAGTCCCGCGCACAACCACTACGCCACCGGGGCTCAGCCCGCCATACAATCTTATATTTGCAGTTATTATTTTATTTATTTATTTATTTTATTTTATTTTTATTTTTTTTTATTAGGCATCACTGCCCTGGTAGTGGGCGTAGGAGGCCCAGCCTTTGCTCCTGGGAGCCGGAATTAAACCTCCATCCCAGTGGGCCGCAGTCCCGCGCACAACCACTACGCCACCGGGGCTCAGCCCCAGTTATTATTTTATAAAGTGAGGTAGTGATTTAGGTTTTCTCCCAAATGAGTGAGCCAACAGATACATGTTTGGGTAATGCTAATTATATTGATGAATATTTAGACAAATTATGCTAGTAATGTGCAGACTGCCGTTTTTTTCATGAATGCCATTCTTTGTGTTTCTGTGTTATAATTGGTAAAAAATATAATTTGTTTTATGCTAGTGGTTTTCCTGGTGATGGTATGCAACCGCCACCATATACACAACATCAAAATATGGATCCGTTTCAGCCCCGAATGATGGGAATACAAGATCCAATGCACCATCAGGTACAGATATTTTTCCTTCAGCAGAGTTTTAATAATGCAGGATGTATTTGTTATAGCATGTGCACCTCACAGACCATGCAATTTGCTTTTGGGGACTTAGATGCTTCTGTAACTCCAATAAAAACTGTTGAGCATACATTGATAGGTGAGTTTTGCACGCTATATTCAAAGAAATGCTAAACCCCATTGAAGCTTTATGTTTTAATAAAAGGTACTTTAATTGAGTGAAGAAAGACAAGGCTCTATACCCATGAAGAGTTACAGTCTCAGAAACCCACAGAGCCAGTTCTGTCTACCCTGTGCTGTAAGATTGCAATGCATTGGAATTGGCTTGAATGGTAGAGGGAGTTAGTTTCGTTAAGAATTTAGAGAGTGATAGTGTTTCTCTTTTAAGAACACGGTCTGTTTTACAGCCATGTTCGGGAAAGTTGTTGAGTGATGACATGGTTTAGAGGGCATTCTAAGTAAATCGACGTGTATTGTGGTCCTAGGATTATCTTTAAGAAATTTTTCTGATTGCAGTACCTTTCCCAGTTATCTCACAGAAAAGTACTGACAGATGAAATGGGCTGGCACATCTAGAATTACAATAAAACAGTTTTGTGACACTAAAGCTTCTTGTGTTCTTGAGTTAACACAATCACTAGCCCCACAGTCTCCCTTTTTTTATGTCAATTTTTGTGATACACTGTTCATTTCAAAAGTTCCCTCTTGAATAGGAAAAAAAAAAAACCACTTCTCCCTTAAAACATTTGTTTCATCTTAGTCTTTACATTTCACTTTTGAGCACTCAGGAATATGGTTTAAAATCTTACATAAAAGCCACCTAATAGGGCAGCTATGTCAAATTCAGTGCCAGCCCCACGAAAACACTATAACACATGCGCCCTGTTTTTCTTTTCTGAACTTCAGGGATAGATTGCGTTACAGACACTTAAGAAGGGAGAAAAGCCACCTAACATGCTGGAAAATTGTAGGAAGTGGGTAGGGATTTGTTTATTGGGTTTATGTCAGCAAATTCTATGAATTAGTTTCATATACTTAACCTGCATTGGTATTGTAGGAGCAAATGAGGCCATTTAAAAATTGCTGCTGGTGGACCCTACTCCTGAGCTACAGCCAATTAATTGCTACATAAATTTATAATTTTTTAAAAATTATTCCACTATTCCATTGCAATACAGGCTGAGGGAATATCATTTATAGCTTTAATAGAAAGAGTTGAGTACAATCTCTACAGTTATATTCATTTTCTTCTCTGGATTGTATTCAGTCTGTATGTTTGGTAATATGAAATTAAGATGGTGATGTTAATGATTTAGTAATGAGGTTTGAAAAGTATTTTCATAAGATTGATTAAGGAAAAGCTGAACTTATTTCCAGATGTTTAACAGTTATTAAACTTTGTCATTCTTTAAGTGTTATGATTTGAATTGCATATTTAGAAATGGGTTAGGTTGAATTGCACTCAGCATTATGATGATAGAATTTTAAATTCTAAAAGTGCCTGTCTTAGTTGAAAACTGCCCTTGAAGAAAATAAAAACACAGACCCTAGAAGTTACTACCACTTTCCCACCAAAGGTGTTGTTTTTAAAGTTCCGTCTGTCACATTTCTTCTTAATGTAAATATAGCTGTGCTTTTAAACGTAAGCATAAAATCAAGTCTAACAACCAAATTGTGTCCATAATTTTCAAATGAGTTATTTCTATTCTATATATTTAGGCAACTTCTTTAGATAAGATTGTACTTATGAGAATTGTTTAGCAGTGTCGCATGCTACTGTAGTGAATTTAAACGAAATCCTTACTGTGCACTTTATCTTTGATCGAAGGTGATTGGCATTTAATGTATTACATATAGACTTTAATTTCTTTTTGGTACCTATCGTTTAACAGTTGTTCATACACTTTGTTTAACAATGAAAGGTTCCACTTCCTCCTAATGGACAGATGCCAGCATTTGGACTTCTTCCTACCCCTCCTTTTCCTCCTATGGCTCAGCCTGTGATTCCTCCAACGCCACCAGTGCAGCAAACTTTCCCAGCTTCTTTTCAGGCACAGAATGAACCACTTACCCAGAAGGCACATCAGCAGGTAAAACTACACGGAGAATATTCTTTGTTGTCTTGTGTATATAAAAACACGCTATTTTCTTGCAATCTTCAATTTTTAAAATGAAGAATGGCACTTTGAGCAGATACTGAATCCCTTAGGCTCCCGTCTAGGAAGTGGGCATCCCATTACTACTCACTTCTGTAGAGTTCTATGAGATTTGAGATGAGTGTACATTGCTTAACTGTATTGAGATGTTTTTTGATATATAAACCTTCAGCCTCATCTTGCAACCATATAAATGGGTTTTTAATTAGAGGAAAGAACTAGGAGGCAAAGAGCATTTATAGAGTTCTAAATACAGGCATGTACATATGTAAATATATTTATATATGATGATGGGGAAATAGATCTATGTGCATATATTTTTAGGTTTAGTATTAAGGTAGCAGATGCACATTGGGCCTCCACTCAAGTACTCCCTCAATACAAGAACACTTTGTTCTATTAAACTGGCATTCTATGATGCTCACCTACCTGACGTAATCACTGAAGATAAAATAGGTGCATACGCAAATGTGGTGAAAAAAGCTGATGGTGCCAGCTATCAAAAGATACAGCATCTGGGTTCTTAAAGGATTGAAGATAAATAAGCGGCCATCTACCTCAGAAGTAGCAGAGCCCACATGGAAGAAGCACACCAGCCTGTGTGGTCATGAGGTATCTTGAGATCAGGTATTAGGCATCAAAAAGCAAAAAAATCATATCATTGTGCATGTTGGGGAGTGCAGAGTGGGGATCCAAAGCTCATCTCTAGGCAATTGGATATCCCCTTAGAGAAGGGTTGTGGGGAGGAAGGATGAGCCAATCAGAGTGTAGTAAAGCAACGATGAAACATATAACTTTCCTCTAGTTCTTAAATGCTTCCTCTTCCCCTCGCCCCCAATCATGATCCCAATTCCATCTTACAAATCTGGCTAGTCCAAAGGATGTACACTGATACAGACAAGAACTGAAAGCACAGGAAATCCAGGACAAATACTCTCTTTAGGACCAGTGGTGAGACTGGCAATAGCAGGAAGGTGGGGTAGAAAGGAGAAACCGATTACAAGGATCTACAGATAATCTCTCTGGGGGATGGACAAAAGAAAAGTGGGTGAAGGAAGATGTCTGGTAGTGTAAGATAAGACAAAATAATAACTTATAAATTATCAGGTTCACAGGGGGTACAGGGAGGGGGGAATGAGCTGATTAGCAAGGGCTCAAGTGGAAAGCAAATGTTTTGATCATGAGAGCAACAAATGTACAAGAGTGCTTGACATAATCCATATATATATGGATTGTGATATGAGTTGGGAGTATCCTCCCAATAAAATGTTTAAAAAAATTTTAAGTGTTTTTAATGACAAATAATTATTAGTAAATTAATAATTTGGTCCTTACTAAAGAAAACTGCTTCAACATAAGAGACTTCTAATTGAGCACTTGTTAGATTCTGTTGCTTTTTTGCTTGCTTACAGTTTATCCTTTTTTTTTTAGGAAATGGAAGTAGAACAACCTTGTATTCAAGAAGTTAAGCGCCATATGTCTGATAACAGAAAATCAAGATCTAGGTCAGCATCCAGGTAATTTATAGGAAATGGTTTCCAGCCCTCTGGTTTAGCATGGAGCCCCTGGTGGCCTTGAGGGTTGCTTATGAGCTGCCAACTACAAGATCAGTGTTTTAAACCTGAGGCTTTCTACTTCCATGAAGAGTTACAGCCTGAGAAACCCTTTGGAACAATTCTACTTCGACCTGTTGGGTCAGGATGATTTGCAATCAACCTGATGGTGTTATGTCATTATGGCTTAGAAAACAGGTTAAAACTGTTTTCGATTAATTTCACATTTATAGGCTTATTACTAAATGACAATTGATGGCTATGTCCGTATGTGTAGAATAGAGTCCAGTATTCAAACAGATGAGTTATCCTGTGGTCACCTGATCATCTTACCCACATATTTGCCCTTTAAGTTGCTCTGTGTATACAATGTAGAAGTACAAGAATTGCATACTCAAAGTTCCTTTACAACTTTTCAAACCTACAAAATTGTGGAAAGATCCTGTCATAAATTATAGTTGGATTATATTCTAGAGTATTTTTCACTGCCGAAACATTCTTTACTAAGGTGAACACAGTAGAAAGTATTTCAGTGATGAAAGTTAGCTTCTTGCGTTATGTGTATGGAACAGGATTCAGTATTGTACCAAAGAAATTGAAGATGACAGATACTTTGAGAAACTGAAAAGGCTTATTTACCTGGTTTGAGTTCTGTTGTATGTGCTTTCTAATAGAACCTGTTAACAAATTTTTTTAATGAATTCTTTGCTATTACATTCTTAATCTATCCAAATATTAGATTACTCAGTTGTATTTTCTTACTCAAATTAATACACATAAGAAACACTTTTTTTCCTCTTCACATATTATTTCTTCTTTCTTCCCGTGAAACTTGCAGATCACCAAAGAGAAGACGATCCAGATCTAGTTCCCGATCGCGAAGATCTCGGCATCGGCGTTCTCGATCAAGGTCCAGGGATAGGCGGCGTCACTCTCCTCGATCTCGGTCCCAGGAAAGACGAGATCGAGAAAAAGAGAGGGAGCGCCGACAAAAAGGCCTTCCTCAAATCAAACCCGAAACTGCAAGTGGTAATTAACCTTTCACAAACTTCCTGTGTCACGTTTTGTCATGAGTTTAAAATGTGTTCACTGTTAGCAAAGTTAAAAATGAAATGTTGTGGCAGCATTGATTTTTATTCTAAATAGTGTTTAATCATAGCTTGTTTTTCCATAGTGTACATATCCTTGGTCTTTGTACTTTAAACTAGTTCTGAGAAATAGCAGTTAGAGTGAATCAAACTTGAGTGATCAGTGGTACAGTTTTAGATCTAATATGTAGTATAAAAATCATTAATATCTCTTCTGTATACAGTGGAAATTTATGCTCTTTTTCCTTGTTTGACAGAATTATATCTTTTTTATCGATTCGAAATTTGTAGAATGCATTAGTTCATATTACCTCCTGAAGCTCATCAATGCATTATATTAATTTAGTAAGGTTTCATCAACATATTCTTGGTATGTCACTAATTTGTTAAGAGGTTAATTCATAATACAACTAAAACATTACTCTGGAAAACTCTTTATGTAAGAAATGCCATAAAAGAAAATCCTGGGCTTCCTACTCCCACCAGGGCAGTGATGCCACAAAAAAAAAAAAAGAAGAAAAAATCATAAATACCAAGGAATTGGTGAAGGGACTATTACATATATGAAAGGACTTCAAAACATTTTTGTGGGGGAGATTTCATCAATTTTATTTTAATACTCTGTGTGTGTGTGTGTGTGTGTGTGTGTGTGTACACAAAATGGATTTTAATTATTAATTAGGTGTGGGGGGTATTTTTACCTTTTACATCATGAACGCTGCATTAAACAATTAGTACTTTCATCAAACACCCCCAGTTCCTGTATTTTCTTCACCCACCTCTGATTTCTCTTCTCCCTCTTGGATCTCTATCCTCCCTTTGACCCAAATCAATACCTGCCAACCTTCTAGTCCATTTGTTCATCTTACCCCCTTTGTTCTCCCGCGCTTGGGAATTCTAAAGTGTTTTCCTTTGATTTGCAGGTCTTTGTCTTGGTTTTTATCTTTATAGTCATGGTCTCATACACAGAAACCATGTCCTTTTTATTGACTGACTTCACTCAGCATATTGTTCACCAGGTCTATCTGTGTCATGAGATGCGTATGGTCTCATCAGTATTTTTCAATGATTCATAGTATTCCATTGTGTGTGTGTGTGTGTGTGTGTGTGTGTGTATCAAAGTTTCTTTATCCATTCTTTAACTATTGGGTACTCAGGTTGTCCCCAACTTTTTGCTATTGTGAACAGCAAGCACTGTGATGAACATGGAATTGTTCATAGGGAACACAGGGACTGTCTGTCAGTTGGTGTTGCTATTCTTCAGGTTAGATACCCAGAAGTATTTCTGGCTCCTATGGAAGTGTTACTCCCAATTGTTTGAGGTAGTGCCATCCCACTTTTCACAGCAGTTGTGCATATTTGCAGATCTGCCAGCAGCATATGAGTTCTTTGATTCTCAGCACCCTCCCCAGCATTTACTCTTTTCAGTGTTTCTGTGTTTGTGTTAATTTGGACTGTCATGGATGTAAGGTGATGTCTTTGATTTCATTTGTATCTCCTGGATGGCTAATGATTGTGAACACATTTTCATATTTGTTTGCCACTTGGATGTCATTTTTTTGCTGTTTACTTTCTTTGTTAAGCTTGATAGTATGTATATGTCCCGCTTTGTGGCCCTTAAGTTTGTCCATGCTTTGTCATTGGTGAGCTTTATAATTCTGGAATTTATGTCCTTCTTCCATCTTGAGTTCATTTTTTGTACATGGGGTCAAGGTATGGGTCCTGCTTTATTAAGATCCAATTTTGCCAGCACTATTTGTTGAAAAGACTTTCTCTTACTGTTTTTGGTCCTTACCTTCACGTTTTTTCTAACGACCTTTTGAAGTCCACTAGTAGTAAACAAAAGCACTAAATTGAATAGTAATCACAATGCTTGGTGCCATGTCCCACCTTTTTTCCTAGCTTTCCATATCCTGGTTCCATTTCAAAAGTATAGCCTCACTTTTTCTAGAATGTTTTAAGTTTCTAAGACTTGCTATTTAAATTTGTGGTGATTTTTTTTCCCCCATAAAGTACAGTGGTGCTTACTGTCAGTGTGAATTTATTTGTGGTTCTTATTTCAAGTTTGTAGTACTACCCTCTGGGTGGGACAGCTGGACAAAAGGACAACTCAGCAGGACGTTGCCAGTCTCTTGGAAGAGTTTGGTCCAATTGAGTCAATTAATGTGAGTGTTTTATTAAATACTTTAATGAAAGCAGAAATAAGAGGATTCATGTAATTTTAAAGAGTTTAAGGACCTGAGACTTAAGGTGTAATATGTCCAGGTTTATAGATGTGACTAAAGTTAAGATACTAACTTGCATTTAACTTAATTAGCCAAGTTATTTTTCTTGACATTTTTAACGTAATAAGCCTTGCGTAATGACCTGAGTTCATTAATAAGTGCAATTGAGATCAAACTTGATGCCAGTGTTCTTTATTATAGTAAGTGAAATTAGTCTGTGGTTGTAGGAAGCTGGCCAAGGGTTTGGGGAATGTAATTGTTGGAAGAGATTGCTTAGTGTTCCATCTCCTTGCTTTTTACTGATGTTACTGTCATATTTTTAATTGTTTCTGGGTCAGATGATTCCTCCAAGAGGTTGTGCCTATATTGTCATGGTTCATCGGCATGATGCTTATCGGGCCCTGCAGAAACTGAGCCGAGGAAACTATAAAGTGAACCAGAAATCCATAAAGGTACAGTTTATACCTATAATTCAGTTCTTAAAAATATAAAGTAATTCATACCTAAAAGAATTCTAATGTTTTTTTGTTGTTGTTGTTTTATCCTGATCTTCTTTTTAATATATTATTTTATTGGGGCTTTTTACACCTCTTATAACAATCTATACATCAATTGTATCAAGTACATTTGTACATACATTGCCATCATCCTTTTCAAAACATTTTCTTTCTCCTTGAGTCCTTGGTATCAGCTCCTCTTTTTTCCCTTCCCACCCTCGTGAACCTTTGATAAGTTGTTTTTATGTTCTTATCTTTTTGTTTGTTTGTTTTTTGGGCATCACTGCTCTCCTGTGGTGGGAGTAGAAGGCCCAGCTCCACTGCTGGAATTGAACCTCCGTCCCAGTGGGCCGCAGTTATGTTTTTATCTTATACCATCCACTGTCTCCAATGAGCTGCTACCTAAGGGTTTAAGTAGAAAGCAAATGTGTTGAAAATGATAGCAACAATTATGCAACTGTGCTTGACACAAAGGATGTATGTATGGATTGTGATAGTTGTACAAGCCCCCAATAAAGTGACTTTTAAAAGAAAAAACATTATCAAGGGTTTGTGAGGGAAGGGGGGTCAGGGAGGGAGGGAAGAAAATGAAGAGATGATACCAAGGGCTTAAGTGGAAAGCAAATGTTTTGAGAATGATGATGGCAACAAATGTGATAGACATAATAGATGTATGTATGGATCGTGATATGAGTTATTTGCGCTCCCAATAAAATGACTTAAAAAAATTAAGATACAGCCTTTCAAAAATGGTCCCAAGTTTTGGGGGTGAGGAATTTGTGAGATTAGAATGATAAGAGTAGTTAACTATCAAGACTTATGACTTCTTTTTCCATCTAATTTTTATGTGAATTAGATTGCCTGGGCCCTAAACAAAGGAATAAAGGCAGATTACAAGCAGTATTGGGATGTAGAACTTGGTGTTACATATATTCCATGGGACAAAGTCAAACCTGAGGAACTGGAGGGTTTTTGTGAAGGAGGAATGCTAGACAGTGACACACTTAACCCAGGTAAGGTGGTGTTTCGTTTCCTAAAAATTCATTTCTTTACTTGGTGATTCATGTGATGAATCAAATGTCATTTTTATTCTCCTCATTAGAAAGTGGATTTGGAGTTATTTCAAATACTTGCTTTGTACCATCTCCATTACAAATGGAGTAAGACAAACCTGGTCTTTGCCTCTATGCAACTTTTAATAGGTAATGGAAAAGATGCAAGCACAAAAAAAATTGTTACTTGATTACACACAGTATCAGGCATTCACTGTGAAAAACAACATACCCTGTAACTCTTAAATTGAATAACATTGATGTTCTGTTCTAAGAAGGTAAAGTAGAGAACGGAGGAGTGCCTACAATAATGCCTCAGAGGGCAGAGGGAGAAGGTAACTTGGCTTGTTACATGTAGAAATAGGTTAATGAGTATACGAGAGTTACTCCCTAGTATATATTTTTTTTTTTGGAGGGGATCACTGCCTCTGGTGGTGGTGGGTGCTACCCAGTGCCGCTCCTGAGAGCTGGATTTGAACCGCCAAGTCCGCGGGCTGCAGTTCCGCACTCAACCACTTAAGCCACCAGGGCTCAGCCCCCTAGTATTTTTAATAATGACTTATTCAGTGATAGAGGAGGTTTCATTATTTTTGATGGTGTGATTGCTTTAATACTTCAAGTAATCTACTGTTGTAATTAATTGCATAAAGTAGAGTCATATGAGTTGACTTGTAGCCTTGCCACTTTGCCGCCTAGGGGGGTTGTGACCTAGACAAGTTGTGGGTGCCCTTAGGTAAAGTACTTAAGAGTGCTCGTATATATAAAAAGCATTGTTTTTGTTTTACACGGTTTTCACTCTTTAATTTCATTAATTGTAGGAATTACTAACCAGTAGATGGCTAGGCTTTGCCTATAATTAACATGTTAAAAAGCCTCTCTAGGTATAGAGTTCGTCAGTGGAAGTGGTAAACTTTTACTGTTCGATTTCTTTAACTCTCACAGATTGGAAAGGAATTCCCAAGAAACCTGAAAATGAAGTTGCTCAAAATGGAGGTGCAGAAACCTCACATACAGAACCAGTATCACCCATACCTAAAGCTTTGCCTGTTCCTGTCCCTCCTATTCCAGTCCCTGCACCTATAACAGTACCACCTCCACAGGTGAGACTCTTGGAGCAATTGTTTATACTTGCTGAAAGAGATCTTGCTAAACCTTATTGAAAAGGTTGATTATAAGTGTCTCAAGATAGAGTACATAAACATGTACATTCATTTTCTAATTTTTTTGTTTGTTCAGGCATTCAGGTCTATTGTTTATAAAATCACATTTTTTCTTAAGTGTTAATATAAACAAACCATTGTCATACTTCTATATATATTCAACATATCTTACCTTGTAATCTATCAAACAAGAGATGAGAAACTATTAAGAGTTACATATAGTCTGCTTAATTCTTTCCTTATTGAGCATTTATTCTTCAGAGATCTTATGCTCTAAAGTAATTTGGATATATACTCACAAGCAGCAGCTTTGAGGGAAGGTCGCATAGTTTCCTGCTAAGCCTGGGGTCAACAGTTCAAATTCACCAGCCAGAATTGACTCAGTGACAGTGAGTTTGATTGGTTGGTTGTAGTTTATGTTTTAAGTTTGAGGGAAGGTGGGCTTCTTAATCTGGAATTTGCTACATAATTTATTTTTTCCTAATGAAATCTGCTTAATAAATTGAATGTTATTTTACATGAGTGTGTGTTGTTATAGCCAACCATCCTGTTATTAAGAAAAGGATGTGGTGGGGATCTGGGTTCTGACAGAACTGGGTTTGTTTATCAATTCCATTGTGTACATTCAATGTGGCTTTGGGCCAATCATCTCCCCTTTGAACCTTTAATTTTCTATATGTTAAATATGCAAATTCCTCCTGACATTGCTCTTGGAATTGTTTCTAATTGCAGTAGTTATGTGCGGTTTGCTTTTTCCCCATTCTGTCAGACACCAATATTCAAAATTCAGAGTGACTGCCATTGCGCTAATTCCGATTTGCAGTCACCCTATAGCACAAAGTAGGACTGCCCCTGTGGCTTTCTCAGACCGTAACTCTGACAAAGTTAAAAGCCCTCATCTTGCTTCTATGGGCCAGCTATTGGTTTTGAACTGGTGACCTTGGAGTTAGCAACCCAACATGTAACCACTACACTACCAAGGCTCCTCAGGCACCAATACAGGATGTTAAAATAGAAATGAATGTGCGATCATAAAGTTGAAAGAAGGAATTTTGACTTCTGAGTTTGGTGTGTACTGATGATTACTAGCTATTATCTAAATTATTAGTACAATCACAATTTGGGGGAGGGAATAGAGGTTTTATTTAGGCTGTAGGACATTGCCTCGCTCTGTTCTCTCACTGTGTGTGTGTTGGGGTCGTGGATGTGCAGTCTCAATTCTCTTTTCTCTCCAGGTCCCACCGCATCAGCCGGGTCCTCCCGTGGTTGGTGCACTCCAGCCACCTGCTTTCACACCTCCTTTGGGAATTCCCCCACCAGGCTTTGGTCCTGGTGTTCCTCCTCCTCCTCCACCACCTCCGTTCTTGCGCCCAGGATTCAACCCAATGCATTTACCACCAGGTATGTTAGGTCTGAGAAGACATTCTTCTTGAGCCCAAAATGAAGTGCAACAGCATAAATTGGAATTGTTTTTCTTGTAGGTTTTCTTCCTCCTGGACCCCCACCTCCTATAACACCACCAGTATCCATTCCTCCTCCACACACTCCACCAATCAGCCTCCCAAACTGTAAGCATACTTAACCCTTTGCATTCACCTGTCCTCTTGGGCGTAGAAGGGAGAGTAAACCAGTTCTAGGGACGGTAGTCTGGCAAAAGAATATCTGCCAGGGAGGCAATTAATTGTTCAGCTTCACATGTTGATGTGATTATATTCCTTAGCTACTATCGCTGGTATAAATGAAGACACTACAAAAGACTTACCTATTGGAAATCCCATTCCAACAGTGGTATCTGGGGCTAGAGGAACTGCCGAGACTGGTGACAGTGTGAAAATGTATGGCTCTGCAGTGCCACCTGCTGCTCCCACGAGTCTGCCCGCGCCGCCGGTAACCCAGCCTGTTTCACTTCTTGGTAAGTTAATTTTTTTTATCCTTCGTCTGTTTTTGTTTTTTCCTTTCGTAAGTCAGGGCGTGGTTTTGTTTGTTTGTTTTTTGTTTTTAGACAATGCTTGTTCTGATAATACGTTCATTCTCTCAGGCTAATTTTTTTTCTTTGAATAATATCTTGCTCCTTTAAAAAAGGGTGAGTCAAAAAGTAGTGCTATTAGGACTCTAGTTCATACATGCATGGGTTTATTCCAAATAAACAATTTCAAACATATCTCTGATTAGTGGATGACTGCAGACAAATTCTCTTCAGATATATACTTGTTTAGTTTTCTTGAGAGTTCCTTCAAAGACGTCCAAAGAAAATAGCTTCTGCTAGACCAGTTAAATTCAAGACATGGAGGTCAGCACAGATTATAAGTGGGTTTTTTTAATTCTCAAAGGGTTGCCGTGATAGATTTTCTCAAGAACATAAGACACTCATGAGGGATTTATTGGAGAAAGTTTTAAGATACTTTGGAGATGTATTGGCCAGGAACAGATTTGCAAAGATGTATCAGGAATGTCTTCTGTCCTGACAATCCTGTTAAATTTTCTAGGGTTGTAAGGACTGCCACACAAGGATTTTATTGGGAAATCTTTCCCTATCCATCCTTCATCCCTGACTTTTGCCCCTTCAGACTTATTTTTGCTTCCCAAACTCAAAGAACATTGGGGGAGAAAAAAAAAACTTGATTTGAGCCCTTTAAGGATGTCATTTTGACATAGTATAGATCAAAGAGCACAGACATTTTGGGGGAAAAGGTTAAAACCCCCAAACCAAAATTACTATCATCATGTTGATTCTACCTGGTAGCCACTTCTTAGAACAGAGTCGAACCACTTCCCTTGGGTTTCAAAGATTCTGAATCTTTAGAGAAACAGCCAGCCTCTTCTCTCTCCTGCGAAGTAGTTGGTACCTTTGATCTCACTGACCTCGTGGTTCGCAGCCCAACTCTTAAACCTCCACACCACTAGGGCTTCTTGGGAGCTTTGTGGACAAATGTGGAGAAAGAGCTTCACATTTTGATAGTTTTGCTCTATAACAGTTTCTACTGTTTTGTAGCAGTGCCTTTTGACTTACCCTTATTTCTTCACTTGGTCTTTACCAAGAGTGTAGCCCAAGAGACAAATCTCAAAGATAGCTATGTTTGCTTATCTATCGCAAATAAACTATATTTGCATATTTTAATTTGGGATAGATAAATGATTAAACAAATCACTAAAAAGGAATTGGTACAAAGTTTATGATTTACATAACTTAAGACTCCTTCCCCAGGCCAGGCACTGGCTGCTTTTGCGTGATAGCCATGGCAGTGAGGTGACTTTGTTCCATGGGGGGTGGTATTCCACAGCCTCAGTGAATGCTTGTCCCCTGACTCCTCAGTGTTCTTCTGCTTTTACCTGGTGGTCTTAACATCTCTCAGGATAAACACCACTTAACTCTCAGTCAGTCATTTAAACTGTGTACTTCTTTCAGGGAAGGGACTTAATACTTTTGACCCTTGCTTGCTAGAATTACATGCTTGTTAGAGTAGACAACGTATCTTTTAAATAAACAGATTCATTTGAAGTGGCATTGCCAATTATAATTTATACTTGATTGTCTTAATGACAACCTCCTATTTCCTTAGTATTATACCATTTATGCGAACCCATTGATATTTTTAAGATTTGATTATCTTGGGGAGAAGAGGCATTGGTTACCTCTGGGATTCAGGGCTGTGGACATTTATTTTTTGGTCAAGAGTTTTTACTTTTCACTTTATACCTGTCAGTACTATTGGACACTTTTACTCTGTGTGTATTATATTTATAATAAAAATCTGTCTGTTTTTAAATGGCATGCTGTCTCCTGCCCTCTCTAAGACGAAGCATAGGCTGATGGTAAATTGATCTTAGTGCACAGACTGGGTAAAGGTAAAATAATTTGCGATTAAAAATTATTCACTAGTAATGTAACAGTAGTTATCATAATAACGGAAATTGTTTACTTTAATGAGAAAGTTACTTTGAAAAGTTCACATCCTAACAGAGATCATGTAGTAGAAGGAGCATTGGACTAGGAGCCTGGAGACCAATCATCTTTGGATCTGTTTTATGTTGCTTAGCTATAGTAAGATGATGACCCAACTCCTTGACTGCATTCTCCCACCCCTGCACTCCTAATCATGAATTCTCTTTTAAATGGAATATCCTACTTAAGGATTCATGAGTATCAATTAGATCATTTGAAGCTTTTTTTTTTAATTGCATTTGTTTGTGCATTTTTCTGAACTAGAAAAGGGCCAACCACATAATATATACTTGGTAAATTTATTGGATGAGAATGTTTCACAATCTTTAATAGTTAAGAACTACTTTTTTCAAATAATCCTAGAGATTTATGTAGTCTCTCCATTGGTTGTATTGAAACCTATGTTTAAAACTCTGCTGTGAAACGCAGCAACATAAACTTTGTTTTAAACCAAGCACTGGGAGCTGAGCCCCCCGTGGCGTAATGGTTGTGTGCGGGACTGCGGCCCACTGGGTTGGTGGTGCAAATCCAGCAGCAGCTCTCTCCAGAAGCAAGTCTGGGCCTCCTACTCCCACCAGAGGGCAGTGATGCCCACCCCCCAAAATATCATATATACTAGTGTAAATCAAGCACTGAATGAATCAAACCTAGAATCTTGTTTAGCTTTTATCACCACCTATCTACATCTCTGGGTTTTTCCACTAGGATGGAAGCTGTGTGAGGATAGGAGATGAGTGGTTCTCAGTGCAAGGTGTTTCCATTTCAACGCTGATTGTTTCATAATGCTAACCAATTTGGAAAAGAGTAAGGTTTGACCAGATTGAGATGCAAACTGTTTCAATAAAAGCTATGTTCTTTACCGAGAATGCAACCAGTTTCTGTCATCCTAAGGATGATATTCCTTTAGTGGGAAACTTCAAAAAGAATATTTCATAAGCACTGACAGATTAGAGAAAAAGGGAGATTTTTTTCTAAATGCTGCTACAAATAAAAGAGAATTTATTCAAAAGACCCTAGTCACAGTTATACCATTTTGATAAGAATTGTAGTAATCAAATAACAGTATTGTTGTTTTAAAACATCCGTAATTAGGTTGGGGTAAAACTAAATCCATAAATTAGGTTAGGTTAACCAGTAACAATACTAGAATTAAGATAGTTTTCACATTTCCTTTTGGTGCTCTAATGTTTTTGCTTATGACAATAAGGTGCTATACTATACACCAGAAAACTCTTTGTAACTTAGAAAGAATATTAAACCTCAGTGTGTTTTTTTTTCCTCTTCTGTAGAAAGGGAAATAAAAATGACACACTTAAGTGTTGTGTTGATTCGATGGGTTAACACACAGCTGCCTGACATAGGGCAGACGCCCACTGAGTGGTGGGTACATATTACAGGTAAGAAATACCAGAGATACTGACAATACGTAGGGAAAAAATTTTTATACTTTGTAATCTTAAAATTACTGAAACTCTGATTCATTTTAACTGTTTGTGTTGACAGAGGCAAACTTTTGAGACATGTGTCTTGATAATAGTTGCCGTTAGAGATTTTCAAAACATCCCCAATTCTCACAGACACAATCCATATCAGTTGGCGTGTTGAGAAAACCTACACAGGGGTATTATGTTTGCATCGTATAATTTAGCATCTATAGCCTTTCTGTTAATTCAAATGATTTTCATTCACTGAAAGGGACCATTGACACTTAATTGAGTTCTTGGGTTTTAATTTCTACTTTTTGGCTATAATAACTTTAACAGTTCAAACAAGTGTGCAGTAGCTCTTTAAAAATGCTGTAGTGAGAGGCAGTGCCTTAAGGAATGGTTTGGTTTAAAGAATTTTCTGCGACATCAGGCTTAGTTGTGGGTGCTAGTGCTGGAGTAGTGACTATTCTCTGGAGTCAGACTCAGCCCATACTTCTGAACTTGGAGAGAATTAGACCTCCATCTTTTAGAGGATTTGATGCTTTTAATACTGATGTCTCAAAATGAACAAATTATTTGATGCACAAGAATAATTCAACATCATTTGATTTTAAATCTAACCTTTGCTCAAGTTCTTAAGTACAGCACTCTCAGCTACTAGAACACTCATGGCTTCGTTAAAATTATGGACATTACACAGTCCAGTAAGGAGAGAAGGAATATGAGAGAGAAAAGCAATTTAGCTCATTATCTTTACTGTAAAAGTGTCTGTGGTTTATTTTTTTCCAATTTTTGTATAATATGTACCCTCTAATATGATGTATAGCCTTTTTTTTTATTAAAAATTTCATTGTAAATGTGAAACTTGGGTTATTTTGGTGTTCCAAACAATAAAAAAATCATACACAAAAAAATGTTTGTTTGTGTTACCTATCTCTACTGTGTTACCAGTATATCCAAAATATCTTTCCAAGGAAAAACTCTTATAAGTTGGACTCGTTCCTTTTATGGAGAATTGAAGCCTCCTCTCCTGCCAACTACATTTATTCATGTTTGATGTGCACAGACTTCTCCCAATGTTTGTCTTAGTATTGTGAATGATAGTTCATTTGAAAAACAAGAATAGATTATTTGTGTGGTTGCTTTCCACTTGTTGCCAATGGGTTTACAGAAAATCTCAAATTGGTGGCCTCCAGGTTGGATTGCTATGGCCCTTGATATGGTGTGCTTCAGGCCTGATACACATGTATGTTCTCTGTATCACCTCAGCAGTAGGCGGGTAAGGTGATGAGCCCAGACTTAGACACCAGAAATTATATGGACAAGCCGGTTTGTGATGGACCTTTATATGTACACAGATACATTTACTTTTATGCAGTAACTCTTAAGACTGCTTAGAAAATGAATGCATTGATCACCAACTTCATTTTTTAAAACTTTACTGCATATTAGCTCAATTCTTACTCAGAGCAACCACATAGGACAACCATGTGGAACTGCCCAATGGAGTTTCCAAGAGGAGAGGCTCTAAGTCTTTGGGAAAGCAGGCTGCCACCTCTTTTTCCTAAGAGCAACTGATGCGGTCAAACCACCAACCTTCTGATTAGCAACCTCAATTTAAGTACTATTAATAGTAGAAAATTGTTTTTGTGATGGTTTCACTTAACTTTGGATTTCTCTGGTCTCTTGTCTAGAATTTAATTTTTCCTTAGCCATTTAAAAAAAAACATTTCAAATAAAACATTAGAGCACCAATCTGTTAGTGTCATTAGCATTTAGAGAGTAGAGTTTTTAATTGATGTCAACACCTAATGTTTGCTGTTTTGTGGTTAGTTTTAAAGTTGTTTTTATGGGTTTTTTCCCCCTTACTGTGAACTTTAATGTGTTGTCTATGTACATTACATTATAAACTAGTAATATCTACCATCTTTTTAAAAGTTCTCGGGAGTGAAGAGGTTAGGCTAAGAAGAAGCATGTTGACTATATTTATATTAGGAAAGTATTCTGGAGAAGATTTGGAGTATTTGGATTGGTACTCATAGTCTCCAAAAATGCATCATGATACCTTCAATATAAGGGGATAATTCCAAATAACAAGACGCAACGTGTGTCATGGGTGTGTTTGCACATAAATACACTGTGGGCTTTCTCATATGGCAAAGTACTTTGGGAAAGACTTGTGCAAAAAACTTGGAAGGTGCTTATCCCACCCCTCACTTCCTAAGTCGCTGCTGAACCCTAGCATCATGAAGAGCATCATTTAATGTGAATCTCTTTTTGAGCTGGAGGAAGAGAATCACTTGTTGACATTAGAGGGGAAATGCCCTCCTTTGACTTTGGTAGATAAAGATCCTGCTATGCATATTTTCAGGTAAGAATTGTTTTCTAGCTGACATTGAAAGTAACATGTTCCACAGACAACCTTACAGAAAGCTAGCTTTATATTAAAAACTTTGAAACGTCACAGTATAACTGAACTCTAAAGAATAGCTGCTATATTTGCCTCTCACGGTGAAGAAATATCAGCACTTGGCCTATAATTTTGAAAATCAAATACAAAGCCTTAAGGAAATTAAGACACCCTGGTGGTGCAACTGTTTAAGTACTCGTGCTAAGCAAAATGTTGGTTTGAATCCACAAAGTGACTTCACTGAAGAGAGACCTGAAGATCTGCTTCCGGAAAGATTCCAACCAAGAACCACCTTTTGGGTCATTTATGTCATGTGGTGTATGTAGCTGTGAGTGTCAGTAGACGACAACAATAGGGGAATTTTTATTTTTATTTGGGGGGTAGTGGGGCATCATTTTAGGAGATACTAGTTGGTCTCAGATTGATGTTTTGACATTTTAATTGCCATGTATTTGGTTTTTATCAACTGTGTATATACCCTATATGCCAAAAACATACACATCTCAGTATATGTACATTGTTGAAAATTCAAATTTCTCATCTCTTGCTAACATTGTGAGCATGTGTTTTTAAGCAATCTTTATGATGTAATCAGATATGCACTTTCCTCTTATTCTTGGGAAAGTAGCCGCTTAGTTTTCCCAGCACCCAGAACACAGGTGCCTACCATACAAATCACACAGGAATCTTTTCATATGAGTATGTGCTCCATGTAATTAACAGATTAATGTCGGCAAAGAAAGTACAGTTGATGGTTGTGCTCTTGATTCCAATTTTCTAAAGAAAACACTAGGGACCTTGGGGTAGGGGTGTGGGATGTGAGTGGTATGTTTATGTAAAAAGCTAGTGCCATTTTCTGAGAATTAAATAAAAATGAAACTCTTGAGGACTAGAACAAAATGTTGAAAGAAAACTGCAACCTTTCGTAAAAGATCCTGTTGAATTTGCAGTGGGAACCACCTCTGTTGAAGAATCCTCTGAGAAAGACTTTGATGAGTCGGTGGTCACTTGTGCCAGCACCACTCATTCAGAGTCCACGTGTACTTAGCTTAGTACTGACTGAGCCAGGCTCCCTAAGACAATGGCAGTTTTCCTAGGGCTTACATTCTAATAGGAATTTAGAAAGTAAGCAAGTTGATTACATAATTTTACATGGAGATAGTCTTACGAAGAGTATAGAGACAGTGTGTACCACGGGAGGTTTTGTTCTTAGTAGAATGACCAAGAAGGTAACATTCAGAGGAAACTGAATGAGTGATGGATTAAACCAGGTAAATACAGAAGAAAGAAAAAGTATTTCTAATAGAAAAGTGAATGAGAGGAAGAGAAAAGTGCAAGCAAAGGAAGAGTGAGGGAGGAGATGGGTTTAAAACCGGTTGTCTTAGACGAGATAGTGCAATGAGAATTATGTAGGAATTTGGATGTCTTCAGAATCCTGTGTGCTGTCAATAAATAAGTTGTAGGAATAAAGGGCAGGAGGAGGGAGACTATACCTTGGATGCTATTGGGGTAGATGGGAGCTGACAGCTCACATTAAGAGTAATACGGTAGCTGTGGTAAAGTGGTTAGATTCTGAATGGATTTTGAAAGTAGAGCCTTCAAAATTGCTTTCTAACATGCAGTGGGGAAGAAAAGAGTCAAAAAACTTGCACTGGCTTCAGACCTGGGCCTGTGTAATTTGGTAAACTGCAATTACCATTCCTGTCTTCAGATAAAGGAGTAGCTTTAGTTGGATGGAAGGGAAGCTATTATGTTAAAATGTTTTCTTTTATTTGACCATGATATCTGGCCATGGGTGTCAAGTAAAAGTAGGTAAATAAGATCTAAAAATGTTAATTAAGGGACCATTAGCAGAGAGACCCCACTGGAGCTTGTGAGATTACGTAGAAATGGGGTATAAATTGAGAAGTAGAGGCCAAGTCCTGGGATACTTGAACATTTAGCAGTTTGAGTGTATGATAGCAAGAGTTAAAGAGTAGTAGTATTTCCCATGTGCCATTAAGCTTTCAAGCTGTTTTCTATATTACATCATAAGCCTTTTAGCCTTGTGAAGTGGGAAAAGTTACTTAATTTTTAGACAGAAATCAAGCAAAGATGAACTTCCATAGGGTCATAAAGATAGCTAGTGTCATGTAACCTTATTCCTTTATGTTCTTACATAGCAAAGGAAGGTAAGAAGGCATAGCCAGGTAGATAGGATGAGGCAAATATAGGGTGGTATTCTAGTAGCCAGGGAAAAGGTTTCTGGAAAGGAAGGAGACATCAACTGTTGGGTACCATTGATCCAGAGAAGAGTGCTGAGGCTAGCCGTTGATGTTCACACAATGAAGGCTTCTGGTGACCCGGGGCAAATGATTTCATTGGAATGGTGGGTACATATGCCCATTTATTCAGAATCAGGAAAAAATGGAAATGAGTTGGGACATTTAATTGAGCTTAGCAAAATTGGGCAACTGCTGAAAGATACAGAATATGGAATTTTTTATTTTCACTTTTAAAGATTAATAGCTTGCTATTCATAGCTTGCTTCTTACTAAAAGTCCCAATAGAGAATTTCAGTGCAGTAAAGAAAGGAGGTAATTGCTAAATTGGTACTATTGTGTATGTGAGAGAATGGGAGCCAGGGCTCAAATGGAAAGCACAAGTGACCAGACAAACGAAGAAAGTAAGTAGACACTGATGCTGGTAGACTGGGTGATATGTAGGTAGGTAAAAAGTGGTTTTTGAAATGTGCTATGCCCATATAATGGATTATTTGGTAATAAAAAAATTTACAACACAGACGAACTTGTAAAAAGTCAAGCCAGCTTCTGACATTCAATGAGTTCATAATAGGCAAGTCCATGAGGAAGTGATTACGTGGGTTGGTGGGCACTGGGAGAAACAGCTGATGGATACAGGTATTTGGGGTGATGAGAAAGATGTTGATGATCATGGGTCACAAGTTTGAGTTATGCCTAAAAGTATGCAATGGTACATTTTAAACAGATTAGTAAACTGCATGAATGCTTAATAAAGTTATTATAAAACAAAATGAAACAGGTAAGAAGGAACAGAGGTTTAGGGGAAAAAAACATGAACGTGAAATAAATGGCTGGGGTACAAAAATGAAAATTAACTAGGAAAATGTTGGTTTGCTGGATTGTGAAACAGTAGGTGCCAATTGATGGCAAAGGCCCTATGTGTCAGAGGATAATGTCTCCGTAGTGTTTTCAGTGGGTGATTTGGGAGAAATTCAATTTCCAGGCCTTCCTTCAAAAATCCCTCAATAGTTTTCTGATCTCCATTTAAAGTGAGGCAGGAAGAATGGAGCAGCAATGCCTAGTCCAGTTCAGGAACATACTAGGTAACGGGCGGGGGGAGGGTGTGTGCACACCACTGCTGGGGGTTTTCCAGGTGAATAAGCTGAGGGAACTAGACTTCCAAACAGATCACGAGGGAGGTGAAGACTTAGAGGACATTGGAGCCGTGCTTCCATTGGGATTGAAGGTTGTCCGGGAAGGCAATCCCAGGGAGAATGACTTGGGAAGAGGGAAGAAGGCATCCAAGAGTGGGGTGTGTAAAATTGGGAAATCTGAAGTAATGAAAAGTCCAGGGTGTCCTGGAGATGGGTCGTGGTAGAATGGAAGCGAAGATCATCGGAGAACAAACAGAAATCAAGGTGATTCTGGTTCCTTCTGCCTCTACCTTCCTCTCTCCCTTTTTGTTGTAGCAAACCCATTTCTTAGAAAATCCCACATAATTTGCCATGTTCTCTATGAAATCTTCAACTAACCAATACACTTGGTCACTCCCATAGTTACTGAAATCAATTGTCTTTCTGACCAAACTCTGGTCCTTGCCCTACTTACTAATGTGCCTTTTGTATCCCTTTTCTCCAAAGATTTCATGGTTCGGGCTGTATTCCAATTATGATGTCAACCTCCCCATCCTGCCCCTTCCTCCCCTTTAACTGTTTAATACATTTATCTATTCATTTCACATGATTTGGGGTTATCTTTACTGGGGGGGGGGGGTGAAGCTAGCTAGCTGCGCCCATATTTACAGGCTAGGGAATGATACATAATATAGTTAGAATCAACTTGATGGGGTTGGTGTGGGTTAGCTATATTAATATCACTTCTCCAAATTAAATTTTAATTGCTAAATAGTCCATTTTTTTACTTTCATGAGAAACATCCACAACTACATCTCGATTATTTCGAGTTAAACTCCACTTTATTTCCTTCCGAAATTTAAGCACAGTTGTTTGGAACTGTCAACTTTTTGATCAGCCTTGAACTCTTAGTACATTTAAAAAACTGTGCCTTCTATCTCATTTGTACTGCACCCCATTTAAATACTAGCTGCTGTCTGTTGGTTCCACTCTGAATTCCTAGCAGGCCCGTGTGACAGGAAAAGTATCCCACAGGGGTGCCTACGCTATGGTTTATGGGAGCTGATTGCCATCCCGTGTTTCTCCTGTGGACCTATGGGGTGGGTTCATTTGAACACCCAAGCATGTTTCCTGAGCTCAGAAGACACAGATCCTTCAGTACATCTCCGTCACACTGCAGAGCCTTGTGAAACTTGTCATCTTTCCCCAAAACTTGCTTCTCTTCCCAAGTTCTGGTCTTGAACGATGCTTCCATGTACCCAGACGTTCAAAGAAAAGTCTAGGTTCCCCACTCTTCAACCCTTAGTCCTGCCCCTTTGTCACTTCTGGTAGGTGCAATCTCAGCTCTGTTCCCATTTCCTGGATAAGAACTAATTACTCCCCAGTGTTCTCCTTCTTCTTCCCTGTATGCAACCTGCCAAAACAATCTTTCAAACGCAAAAATATGATCATCCTGGCTAAAAATTTCTCC
>PVJH01011693.1:19018-67745 GCA_004026705.1 Nesogale talazaci | reverse complement strand
TTTAGGCAAAGATTTCTACAATTCCAGACCAGCCTTGGGTATCTAATTTTCTGTGAATAAAAATAGCAGTGTCTGATTTTCCCTAAGCCCCTATCAAATGGCCAGCACTTGGAATCCATCATGAACCACAGAAGGCAGAAACTCATTATAATAAGCAAATTTTCCAGTGATCTGTTTTCCTCATTTGGGTGTTGAGACTTCTTTGCACTTTAAGGAGAAAACTGCTACTGGTTATACGCTTGGGTCAAAGTCCCTTTGAGGCAGACAATAAACACTGAAGAAGCAAGAATTGAGACAATGAGGACTGGGACGGAGCTGCCTATAAAAGTGCCTTACAGCTCAGGAAATAGGATCAGCGAATAGAAACAGTCTTGGTTAGAGGGTTTCCGATAAGTCACAGGGTCTGCAGGCAAGTTTCTGTAAGTCACCTACAAACACAAATGTAAGTGACAACTGCTTACACTTGAACGAAAATCACCAAACTTTTAGCCATTTTAGTCCTAAGGGTAGAAACAAGTATTAAAGAAGTGATTGCTTTTTAACTCATTAGAAATTGGATGATTATACATATTATATACATCTGAATTTTGAACAGGCCCCTACAATGGTAGAAAAGAAGTATGGCCAGCTGTTTTACTAGGGACAGTCAGTTAGCAGAATATAGGTAGAGAGAACCGATGTTATTATGCAGAGAAAATGATTATCCTAAAGGCTGGCTAAATCACCAAACCTGACCTTGACTTGATATTTTCACGTACTTATTTAAACCTCACTAGAAACTGAAGGTATTAGAGCGTACCTGGTAGCATTATGTGCTACTTGGTTTGCAAGTTTGGGCTGGAATTTGTACTAACATGCTTTACCTTTAAGACAATAAAGACCTCCCTACCTAGAAATTGGTGATTACTAGAGAAATGAAGAATTTAAAATTTCTCCATTTCCTCATAGTCTAACCATCCCATTCATAGAAAGAATTAGAGTTTTCCAACATACTAGCAATTTTGCTTCTTCAGGGAAAGAAACTTCTGCTTTACATTTTACTACTTCCAAACCATCACTCTCTTGGAAACAAGAGCGGGGTTGTCATCAGGGCTCAGAGAACTCATACCACTGGCAATTTTTAATGCTGTGAGTAATTTGTGAAGGAGAGCAAATCATTTTGAAGTCAAATTTTTAAAAAAAAAACATATTTAACTGTCATTTGTCAAAGGAATTTGTCATCAAAAGATTCATTAATAAAACAAATGTGAATAAGTCAAGAGACAGAAAGTTCATAGTCTATACCTGGTTCTGGAAAAAAAAGGAGCAAGTGATTATAATGATTTAAGATGGCTTCATAAAACCTAGGAGATTGCATTAGAAAACATCTTTCTGTTAAACATTGAATTTTCAGTTTGTGTGAGAGTTCAAATTTGCCATGGTAATTTGAAAGTCATGTGCATAGGAGAGAGAAATTCTGAATGCCGATTTCCATAGAAGATGAATCAGGAAAACGGAAGGCCCAAGCCAACACTTGATTGTATGGTGTAAGTATGGGCCAGCATACATACATAAACATACACACGTGGTATACATATCAGCCAGCACTGCTATGAAGGACAATGCAGAATCTAGGAAGTTGGGGGCGAATATAAAGCAAAGACTGGTTGAGTAAGGCAAATAAATGTTGTAAGACAACAGATGTAATTGGTTCCCAGAGAGTTTCTCTTCAGAACCCTGCCCCTCTCAAGACGAACAAAATTGCAAAAAAAACATTTGAGACTTAGTAGATTCCAATTCCTGGTGAACCCACATGTGCTAACGTAGAACTATGCTCCATAGATTTCTTTTCAACTAAAAGTCAATCCCTATGGCACTTTCCAGTGGCCTTGAGATTTCAAACTTTTGGTTAGGATAGTAACACCATTGTAGATTCACAAAGATCCCACGTATGCCTCTTGTCTTGTATCCTTTAGTAAGAGGCACTGGGGTCTATGGCCTCGGCCTGGCACAGGATCACTGAGGCCAGAGTTCCCAACCCACAAGACTTCTGCCACTGCTTAATCTGATATTTCCCTAGCACTGGAGCTGAAACCATAAAATGTGCAGTATTTAGTTAGCATTAGACCAGGTTCTGAGGATGCTTTTTCTGGAGCTGCTTTGCTACCACAAAATTGAAAAGGGTATGGGGAGGAAATGTTAGTTCTGTACCCAGGTTGCCCTGTCATTCTTTCCATTAGAAGCCACAGGTAATATAGTTGCAAGATATATTTTGCCTCCTTTTTTTTTTTTTAAAGCCATTTCTACTTTCCAAACACCAAAATATGTTAGGAGTGTCATGATTGTTTTTCTCTTTGGAACTTTAGAGGAGATTGTTTTTTATAATAGAAATAGCATTTCTTTAATTCTTTTTCTTCTTCTTTTTTTAATCTCCAGTGGCTGCCATACCAAACCATGGACTTGGCTCACTAGATTTCCAATTCTAGCTGTGCTCGCTGGCAAACAAATGTCTGAGAACTGCCCCAACTATTTTCAAGGCATTCTATCTTAAAAGCCTGTCAGATGGAAGAGTACAAGATGCAATTGGGCTTCCCAGCATGAACTTGAGTAAAGTATTTATAATAGTCTGGCACATGGTAGCAGCTAGCTGCCATTGCATCAACTTACAGAACAAACTGGTGCCCAGTCCTGCATGATTGTTGACATATTCAAGTCCAGTGTGGAAGCCACTTTTAGCAATAGACTAGACAGTAATACAATGTGACCTATATGCTTTTCACTGTTCCTGTGTCCCTCCCCTTTTTTAGTCTGGAAGCTCCACAGAAACCTGTCGGCCATGAGTGACCTTGCTGTCATTCAAAATACCAGGGGCATATTGTCTACCACCCTAGTAACATGCAAGCTATCACAGTGCAAAAACATTGAAGGTTGTGGAATGATCTACAATTGCTGGCTATTAGTCCATAAGATTCTAAGATAAACTAGCACCAGAAGCTGGAATGGACCGAGAAAGGCCACTGATCTTTATGATAGAAGAAAGCCCCAAACCCCAAATGATTATTGGAGTCTAAAAGATTTTTAAGGTGCTGTCTAAAGATGATGTACACTGGTGGTATCATGGGTTATGAGTTCGGTTGATAACCACAAGGACAGCAGTTCTAACCCACCTGCCACTTTGAAGGATAAAGGTGAGGCTTTCTACTCTTGCAAAGACTTACAGTTTCAGAAATTCCCAAGGAGCAGTCCTAGAAACTCAGAAGTCCTCTAATGTCTTTCTGAGTCAGAATGGTCTCAGTAGAAGAGTCTGGCTTGTTTATTAAAAGGTGGCCATATTGTATGCGGTGGTATTAGAGCTCAAAGGCCTCAAAGAAGAGATTGATAAGCTGATAATTAGGAGAGAGCACTCAGCTAAAAAAAATCAATCCTGGGTCAGGAGGTGGAACAGTTCAAGATTATTAAAAGCTAATTGGTGTAGAATCCACAAACTTTGAAAGGGTATCTGGCAAAAGTCAAAATATACCTACTTCTCACTTATCAACTACCTTGCTAAGTACCTTTTCAAATTTACAACAATAGTTGAAAAAACTACTCTCCAATTATTTTGTGCATTGCTGACATGCATCTGGCAGTAATGAGCACTGAAGTGAGATAGTTAAAGTTATGGGTCAACTTGGCTGAGCCATGATTCTCAATGGTTTGACAGTTACATAATGGTGTTATGTCTGTGGACTAGGCATTGAACGTTAATAACTACAAGACCAGATGAGGCAGGGTGTTCACATAAAGATTCGAAAACTCTTAAGGAACAATTCTATTCTGTCCTATAAGTTGACAATGAGTTATAATAGATGCAATGGCATCGGGGTCATAATGATATAGTTGTATTCCATTTTATGATGTGATGTGCTCATATTCCATTTTTATATAAGAGCAATTTTCATATAATTAAATGATTTTTGGAGCATTACCTTGTTGACAAGTGAGGAATGGGTGTCTAAAGGTATTCTTAATTATGACATGGGAAGAAAATTATGAGACCCTGCAAAGAGAACACATAGATGAGATATTCTGGTATTTTGGAAGCTGTCAAAAACCTGTGGAGAAATAAATAAGTAGCTCCTACACAGAACTCTCCTTAATTTAATTGTTTTCAAGGTCTCCAGGCTTTCTTGGTTAGCAATGTCCTCAGAACATTTCTGAGTAAACGATCTAGTTTCTGCAGATGAGTCAGTAAATATTTATTTGGGGAAGCCTTTGTTCTAAGGAGAATGCAAATCACTATGATGGTTCATTTTTGTTGCCAGCAATAACCTCTATCACTCAAATTTGTCAGAGATAGAAGGAATGCAACATGGGATATTAGATAAGGAAGGAAGAGAGGACTGGACATTTTGATGAAGGACTTCACAGGAGCATCCAGATCAAAAGAAGGAAAAGTAGAAGAGAATAATTTCAATTTCTCATGGGCTTAGTATTTTCTGAAATCTCAAAGGCTGAATGAACCTATTGCTTTTAGTGCTTTTAAATGTTAAGCTTCAATGTGCATCCTTAAGTCTGCAAAACCAAGTGATAGATTAACAACTAGTAAAAAATTACTTCCTTGACTATTATGCTGTTTTAAGAAATATCTATATGGCATCAACTTGACAACAGTAACTTAAGAAGACTAGAAAGACACTCGGAGAGGGTGATGAGTTTATATTAATGAAGGAGAGATAGGGATTTCAGGGAACAAGGAGTTTATCACCAACTTCTTTTACCATGCAAGTTATGTGATGCTCTACAGTGACTCTACAGGGGAATTTCACTAACTACAAAGTGTCCTACCTATACATCCCAATTATTAACATTTATCTGGTCCTTCTCCTTGCTCTACTAAAAGTATCTTAGCTAGATTAGTCATTGATTAGATAGTATATTTTTAGTATGATTTTTTTAAGTGGGGAGGGACAGAGGTTGCTAGTTGGGATGCAGCATTCTTCATCCCTTCTTGCTTTTCCTTAAATTTCTAAAAAAAAAAAATCCAATTTACTTTCCTATTATTAAAAATATATCCAGCAAAATTTATACCAATTCTTTTGGTAGCCGGGCACCATCAGCTTTCTTCACCACATTAGCTTATGCACACATTTGTCCTCAGCGATCATATCAGGAAAGTGAGCATGCACTGTTATGCCTTTTAGTTCTTGAAGCCTGATATATAATCCCTTTGACACTTCATGATCCCACAAACTGGTGTGCTTCTTCATGTGGGCTTTGTTGCTTCTGAGCTAGATGGCTGGCTGCTTGTTTACTTTCAAGCCTATAAGACCCCAGACACTAGCACATAAATCCAGGTAGACCAGGAGATATACAGTGAAGTTGGAAATATGGAAAATTTAGGATAGATGATCCCTCAAGACAAGTAACAGGAGTGGTAATACCAGGAGGGTGGAGGGATGGAGGAATAGAAAGGGAGAACCAACTTCAGCGATCAACACGTAGCCTCCTCTCTGGGACACGGACAACAGGGAAGTGAGTGGTGGGACACATTGGACAGTGTACAGTATGAAAATAATAACAATTTGTAAATTACTAAGGGTTAAAGGGGGGGGGAGGAAGGGAAATATTGGGAGCTGATACTGGGGGCGTGGATGGAGGGAGGATGTTGTGAGAGTGTTGATGACAATAAGAGTGTAAATGTGACCTGCATATAATTGATGTTTGTATGGATTGTGAGGGGGGTTGTATGAGTCCCCAGTACAACGATTCATTAAAAAAAAAAAGAGTGTAGGGGTGGAGTCTAGCCTGTCGTTCTGGAGATAGTCAATGAGACCTCTGTGTGGGCATGGCCTTCTCTGAGAATTCTGGGAAATCCAATTGTTTTTCCCCTTTGGAGGTGGGAGCTTCACAATTCATTTCTCTGAGAGACATTGAAGCTGAAGAGATACATGACAGCATGCTGATAGACCCTGAGCCCTGGAAACTTAAGGAGCTGCACAGGAACACCCCTGCTAGCCCTCAGATGCTTCTATTGCCACTGGATACACAAGACTCTGCACTTCATGACTCTAAAGAGGACTTATAGATTGGTATCAGACATATGGGCTAGTAGTGGGCTTATGACTTTGAACTGGGCTGGGCTGGGATGTTTGCTCAATGTTCAACTGTTCTTGTATATAAACCTCTGCTTATAAAAAAAAGAAAAATATATACCAATTCAACTCTTTCTAGAGTGACATTAATTAGATTATTTTAAGTGCACCATAATTTTCACTCTCTTTTCGGTGAGTGGAACATTTGGGACGAAATACTGTGACATGTTTCAGAGAGGTGACTCCTCTCATGTCATTCGGAAGACTGCACTGCAGTGGCAGGGAGGAGAGAGCAGAACAGCAGAAACAGAGCAAGGGGTGTTGTTAGCACAATGAATCACACCAGGGGACCCCGAGACAGGGAAGGAGGGAGCGCCCTCTCAATCTAAATAACACAGTTTTTCCTCTTTTCTTCTATGCTTTTTATTATAAAGAAAAACAAATTCAATGTACCGCTATATCCAAATACAGTGAACTCCCTGCTACTCAATAACCAACTTCAACAATTACCATTTTGTCAATCCTCTTTCATCTATCTCCTTCCCAAGTACTTTCATATGCTTACATTTCATTTTCGAATCATTTCAGACTTAGAGAAAAATGACAAGATCAGAAAAAAAAAATGTTCCCGTATGACCTTCAACAAGATTTACCAAATGTTAACATTTTACCACACTGGCTTTAATAGTCTCTCTCTCTCTTGCACATGTTGATGCTCAAATTTCCTCAGATCTGGCCAGTGAAAACTCTTACAAGTTGTCTTTTGAATCCTTCTGACATGACCCCTGTCATTCTTTGAGTACATCCTTTCTCTAGCAAAAAGCAATGTTTCAAGCTCATTTTGTACTTTTCCTGCCATAAGTCTAGCGTCAAATTCTACCCCACCCCCCACCCCGCCCCAATAATTCTAGTTCCTTTTAGTAATGAATGATATTGTTCAGTAGCCAGAAGAGGGACTAAGGAGGGTTTTCTCCTCCATGCCTTCAGAGAGCCACAACAAAGAGATGGGAAAGGAATCAGGCTCCCATTAGACATCCATGGAAAGATCCAAACTGAGCATGCTCAGACACAACCCCTCTAGGCCCAGGTGGGAGGTCCACCTGAGTGCACAGACAAGACCAAGCCACATGATATCACACAGGTAGGCCTAAACTCAGTCAGTAGGATCAACAAATACTCTCAGCCATTCATCCCCCAGCCAGTGGGGCAGGAAGGATTAAAGACAAGAGCTGGCGGTCCTGCCATCTCTCTTCCCCTGGGAGTTCCTGGTTCCGTAAACTTGGGTGTTGTGCTTCTGTTCCTGTTCTTACCACAGAGTTTTCCACGTTTAGCCATGAGCCCCTGTGTAGTTCCCTCATATCCCTGAATGCTTTCCTCAAACAGTGTGTACTTTTTGAGGCTGTCATACCTGAAACTTCCCTCATAAAAGTCACTTGGATTACAAACATGTTGCTGCCACGTGAATTCTTTCAGCGCCATGAAGCAAAAACAGAAGTATACCACTTTAGGAACCGAACAATGTTGACAAGCTGTAATCTGTATATTAAATACAGTGTCAATTTTGCATCTAGAACGAGTATATAGACATCTATAGCTAAAACTTTAATATGTAGAATACCATGAAATCCTGGGCTTATCCTGAAGCCTCCAGTTTCAATCCAAAACTATGTTAGCCTTATCTTTTAGTAAATGTCACTCCCTTTTCCCACAATGAGAAACCTGAGTCTAACCACTGGGAGAATGGTCAAAAATACATTATTTAATGAATTAATTATGGCATTTTATAGAATAATCATGAAATCATCAGCAGTTTTTGCTCCTTCCATGGTTAGAGTTTAGTTTTAAGAGTAGGAAAATAGTCCACAGTAAGAAATGGTTTGACATATACATTCCTCAATATTTCTTAACACAAAGGCATATACAGGGTGAAATGATGTTTCCAGGGCAGTTAAGGTCTAGAAACCTTCCCTCTGTCCTTGGATAGGAGTTTATTTTCTCAGACTAAGTCTGGGGTTGACATTCCAGATGCTTGCCCTTCCACTGCAAGGGATACGGAGAAGTTTGCCACCAACCGCTAATGGAGAAAACAGCTGCTCCCAGAGGGTGGATAAGCCACAGGGGTGCCTGAATGGACCGCTCCAGTCCCCACATTTCCTCCCCACCCCGCCATTACGACCCGTACACGTTCGCATGCAAATGAAGGGGAAAGAACGCTGCTTGTTGTTAGGACATTCTAGAGGGAATGAGTAACTTTTACTGGTAAGTAAATGATTTTTTTGGTTAAATTTATATTGGGTGGCAATCTGTGTGAGTGAGAACATGATCCTATACTCATGTGAAAGTACAGGAACTGACCACCATTTTACTTAAGTTCATCCCAACAGGCTGCTTTCATTGATCAAAGTGTGCATCAAGCACCACATACGTGTCCAGCACTGTGTTAGACAGTTGGAATGTACAAAAGCTTATACTCTTGCCACCAGAAACAGAAATTCGAATATTTTTCCCATAAGGCAAGAGTCAAACAATTCTGGTTGCCTTAAGGCAACCATTTATGTGGAATGATCTAAGTGAAGTTGTCCCAGGTCCTTTCCTATTTTTTCGGATAACTGTCATGCTCCAACATTAATTCTTTCTTTGTTTCTCTCTTATGGACTTTGCTATCTCCTGGAGTTTCCTATGAAGGGGCCTTCAAAAAGATGTTTGTAAAATTTGACTAACTTTCCTTTTGCTTTTCCCTGAACATTTGAGATGCTAATGGCGAGGGCAGCAGTCCAAGCCATCAGCCATTCATGGGAGAAAGATGAGGCATTCTGCATGCATGAAGAGTTTTGGACACCTTATATAGAGTCGTTGTGAGTTTGCATAGCCTGAATAGTAGTAGATTTGGTTGTCTGTTACTTATTTTTTCCAGTCTTGATTTAAAATATAAATATTTTCTTTTTCCTGGCAAGAAACATGTCTTAAATCATTATGGTGAAATCTATGTTAATAATATTATTTATCAGCTGAGGGAGAGCAACGTCTTAAGGATAGGAAAGCACACGAAGAAAGGAAGGTCAATTGGAAGGTGCTGAGGATGGGGGATATCCTTTTAGACATCACCACCAGTCCCATAGTTTTGTGTCTACAAGACCTGACATCAGTTAAGAACAACTGTTTTTGTCTCATAAAATAGTTTCTGTCGTCCAAAGTCTGTGTTCTGTTTTGTTACTCCATGAGAAAAGAAATATGAGGAGTCTAGTGACCGTGAAACAAAAACAGATTCTAGATCCAGATTTAGATCCAGGTAATCTCCCACATATAGTTGAAAAGTAATTACTTCGCTCATGCTTTAGTGTGCCCAAAGTATTCTTCAAGAAGTTTATGCCATTCTGCTCTGAGAACAGAGTGGGAAGGACCACTCAAAAGCTGATCTTAAGCCACAATGTATGCTGTTTCTTGAGGAAAGTGACATAAGAGCAATGCAGCAAACTTAAAGTAGAAAGAAACTTGTTACCTTACAGAACTGAGAAATAAAATTCCCTGGTAATTGTGGTCGGATGAATTCTTCGAGGTTCTCTTAGGTTTCTCCCAGTTTTGTAAACAGAGACAAGGACCACGCTTATACCTGGAATATCTTTTAAAGAATATTTCTATTGCAAATAATAATCATCTCACTCTGGAGCAAAGGGTAAGTAGACTTGGTTACCATTATACAAGATTGGCATTTTTTGACCTCGGGATTATTATCCATAATGCAACTTAATATGTGCACGGGTGTCTGTCACACCCCCAGTTGAGAATTGCGACTCAAGAGAACTCTCATTGCCCTGGAGTTGCTTCTCACTCAAACAAGAAATGGTGATACTCTTGCAATCACTATTGGGATGTGTAATGAACTTCTTTGTCTCTGACCCAACGGTCTTAGATCTTTTATAAACATCCATGAGACGATATGGCAGGTTAACTTGTAAGTTTGCCATTTTGAAAAATTCTGAGCTATTTCCCCAGTTCTTGTCAGTTCAAGGGATAAAAACAAAGACAAATAAATGGATAAGTGATCTCCGTCCTCATTTCTTCCAAACTCTCCTCTGCATAACTCATCCATTTCTATTTGTGTTCAACCTTACAGTATGATGGCAGAGAAAATGGCTTTTGACAATCTCAAGCTTTTGTCCTTTCAGCTCAACTCCCCTAGGGTTATCTCCTTTAATAGATTATTCTCAAAAAAATTTGGATTGAACTAATTTGGATTGTGGCTCCACAGAACAAGTCTTTGCTTGACATGTATATGCATGAAGAATAAACTCATTAAGAAAAGTTTTAGAAAATCATGTTCTTGAATATAAAAGATGATGAAGATTACTTTGCAATAAGAAATTATCATTAAAGATTATTCATACTTGAAACTTTATACCATCTCTTATCCCTCAAGAGATCTGGAGCAGAAAGCAAAAGCAACATTCCTTAATTAGTTGTAAAAGAAAACACCTAACAACAATAGAATATGGTTGTAGAACTGGTTCTGACTCCTAGTGCCTCTAGGACAGATGTGAACTACCCCATAGCCTTTCCAATGTTGTACATTTTTATAGAGACAGACTGCTATCTCTTGACTGTGGAGCAGCTGGTGGGCTTGAACTGTTGGCCTTCAAGTTAGCAGCACTTAAGACTTTCGTGGCCTTAAACAGCAGTCAGGAAGGTAAAATAAAGCTGAGCACCTACAATTAAATAGTTGAAAGCTTATTAAGTAGAACCATCATTTGAAAGGGTGATCTTTTTCAAAAAACATTGACTTTAGGCATAATCACTGAGAACACTTTTCCACACTTGTTCTGACCTCCAGGAATACAAATACCTCCTCTTTAATTTCCTTCTTTCTATACATGCCGATATTTCTGATGATCCTAGAAGAGAGTCAAACTGTTTCTTATGCCTCACATACCTTAAAACTTCTTATGCCCCACATACTTGTTAAAAACTAAACAATTTTAGTGCCCATAAAATAAAAGATACCCGGGTTCTAATCCTCGTAGGAAGCAGAACAGCTTACACATGAACTTAAGACAAATGATTCCTCAGATTCTGATCCATATTATTTCTTTTTTTTTTTTTTGGTTTTTTTTGGGGGGGAATCACTGCCCTCTGGTGGTGGGAGTAGGAGGCCCAGCCTTTGCTCCTGTGGAGCTGGAATCAAACCTCCATCGCAGTGGGCCGCAGTCCTGCGCACAACCACTGAGCCACCGGGGCTCAGCTCTGATCCATATTATTTCAATAATTATTTTACTGTTAAAAGAATTATAAGCTTTCCAAAGATTTTGTTAGATTTTATTTTCATGCTTATTATGTCTGTTTCAGAAGCTTCTCAAGACATAACTCATTTAAACCAGTTAGAATTATCTTTTCTAGTACATTCCTCAAGGGTCACTGAGGTCTCATTATGATAAGTCCTGGAGCCCCTCTTGGGAAACACTTTTCTTTATGCCTGTGTCTTTTATTGCTGGTTTCTTCCTTTTTCCCCCCTAAATTTCTCAGTTCAAATACAGAAAATTTTCACGAGTCTCTGCTAAATGTTGACAATGCTGTTAAAAGGATGATTATTGTCTGCTAACTGTGTCTGGTTCTTTATACTTATTGCTGCACTTTTATCTTTACTAAGAGGCCAGAGAGGCCAAAGTCCTGAGCTGAAGTCTTAGGAAAAAGGCAAAGGAGCCAGTTTGGCTCTGCATGGCCAATGAATCATGTCAGAGTCATAGATCCCCTGGGGTTCAAGCGCATTGGCAGTCCCACTGAGGGAAAAAGCTTTAGCTTCTGTAGCCGGATTGAGGCAGCCAACTGGATGACGGTGGATAAATGGCATTCGTTTGGGGCTGTTTTTCTGCAGTAGAGGCCTGCAAGTTTTGCATATTCTCAAACCTGTATTCAAATGGTGCTATAGCTCATGATAAATTTTACAAAGTCCATAATGGTATAATAGGTACGTCATACCACAGTGTAAGTTACTTCCAATTTCTCCCGGCTTTTGAGAAGCCTAGCTTTGGCTGTGCACAAAATTGATGCAATAGTGTCAGTTACATCTGCCACCCTGAGAGAAATGAGATGATCATTGCAGCCACTCTACCCTCCACATCCCGGTTTGCTGAATACTTGAAACTGATTATAAAGATCACTTGTAGTCCTCACTCAAACTGCACTTTCAATAGAAAGCCCAATATTTGGGGCAATGTAGAGTAACTCAGAGAGACTTTCCTGCTGACTCTCTCATATAGACAGCTGAAATAAATCCAATAATGGCGCTATGTTTGTATTACTCTAGGTAGACTAGAGAAACAAATTCGTAAACACACATATGGATATAAGGGAAAGGCTTATATACAAGAGGAATGGAACATTGAGAAGACATTCCAACCCAGTCCAGTCCAAGATCATAAGTCTGATATTAGTCCATATGACTGATACTAGTCTATAAAGTCTCCTTCAGACTTATGAAGCATGTACAGTGACAACAGGATAATCACAGGCGAGTGGGTGCAGGTCTTGTGTGTCTGGTGGCAGTAGAAACACATCAGTACTTGCAGGGGTCTCTTCATGGCCTCCCGAGGATCTCAGCACTGTCAGGAGTCTCCACGTGGCTTCTCTGGTCCAAGAAGTTTGGCTCCATCATGGCACACCCATGTGACCACTTTTCTGGCTGCTCCATTCTCCAGGAATCGGGATTGATCAGGATGCTGTTATCTCCTCTTGTCAGTAGTTTGTTGTTTTAGAGACTCAATCCAGTCTCTCTTCTTCAATTGGGTAATACCGTGAGGCTTCCCAGAATTCTCAGGAGAAAGCCATGCCCACACAGAGGCCTCATTGGCTACTCATTGGCTATCTCCAGATTGACAGGCTAGACTCCACCCCTAGACTCCCAATCATGAAATTGACATCAAGTACATGACTGCCACAATGTTTTTAATTGCCTACCTTTAATGGGGGCTCTTACATGGTTTGTCACAATTCATACATTCCTCTAGTGTGTCAAACATATGCTGCCAACATCATTTTCAAAGCATCATCTTCCCACTTGAGCCCCTTATATCAACTTGCAATTTCTTCCCTCTCCCTCCCCCACTCACCCTCTCTCACAAACCCATGATAAGTTATAGATATTATTTTCATATCCTACATAGTTCTCCATTGCCCCTCATCCACTGTTATGTTGTTTGTCACCCTGATAGGGGGGTTATAGGTTGATCCTTGTGATTGGTTCTCCCTTTATCCCCCCACCCTCCCCTAATCCTCTTGGTCTTTCTACTCTCATTGCTGGCTGTGGGGAGGTTTATCTATTCTGCATTCCCTGTGTTGCCGGCTCATATCTGTACATAATGGCACTATTATGAAACTATTCTGATCATTTGTACTGCTTAAGGAAAACAGATTCTCATTGGCTAGAGCAGATCTTTATAAACTCTGAACCAATGAGTGTGAACAACTAAATCTCTCTGATTTTCATTCCAGAACATTTCGTTATGCTCATGTAGGAGTTGTACATGGATCATGAGACAGATGTGTGAATGGAACAAAAAAGCACCACATGGTTTAAGTTCAGGAAAGGTGTACGACAGACGGAGTTGTGTCCTCTCGCCATACTTATTCAATCTATATGCTGTGTTGGAAGAAATGTGGTCAGAGTTTTCCTTAGCGACAAAGATGGCTAGACTTCATCTAACATTCATTGGACAAGCTGTCAGGAGAGACTGGTCCCTAGAGAAGGACATCATGCCATGTAGGGTAGAGGAGAAGTGACTAAGCAGAAGATCCTCCAGGAGGTGGATGGAGACTGTAGCTGCAACCATGGACTTAAGCATAGTCACAATTGTCTAGTCATTCAGAACATTTAGCTTATAGAGAAAACCAATTTTGATTCTGGAATTATATTGCGTTATGATAGCATCAATGTGGGGGATATTTCTCTTTTAAATACAACCATTTTATTGGCACATAATCCACACATCACATGGTTAAATAGTTAAACTGTATCCCGAAGAGTTGTATAATCATTGTCACAATAAATCCTATAACATTTTCTTCATTCTTGCACTCCTTGTCACTAGCTACTAGCTCCTCATTTCCATCAACCTCCCCTGCCCTACCACCAAGAAATCATTAGTCCAGTTATTGTAGCTATATATTTATCTATCCTATATTTCATTACAGAAAAACTTACCAAAAAACACTGACAATAAAATAACACAGAGAAAAATGTCAATAAGTGGAAAGTATTAGAAAACAAAAGAACTTTAAAATGAATCAAATGGGAAATCAAATAAGACATTACATTTTAACCTAATTACATATATATATATATATATCCTGATTGATTTTGCAATTTTCTCTGATAACAGAGCTATTCACATCTCTTAGAGCTCAATGGCCAGACACTTAAACTATGTGTGGACCCTATAAACAGATATTGGGCTTCCACTGTCATTTATAGCCTTTTGCAAACCACGCCATTTTCTCCTTCATATTTTTATTTTATTATTTGTAATTCTTGGATCACACAAACTGGTATGATCCTTCCATGTGGATTTAGTTGACACCTCACTTAGGTATCTGCTTGTTTGAAGACAAAGCAACTAAATGGTGCCCAACAATCAGAAATAATAGTGCCTGGGATAATTCTTGATGAGAGCAAATGTCATCTTCTTACCAACCAGAGGAAAAGGATGTTGATTAACAAATGATTGTTGTCCAACAGTTTTTGCCAACATGAGCGGTAGTCAGACAAAGTATTACCTACATCAGCCCTCCTATGATCCAGAGAAAAAATAGCAACAAATATCCACTTGCAAGGAGGAACAACATTCAGTAAGAAAACGAAACAGTAAAAATAAGAAACAAATATATATGCATTCTTAGTTGTGAATGACTGTTTATAGTGGTCACTTAGCTACCAGTAGCAGCCACCATCCAGTCAGTTCTGACTTACAGGAACCATCTCTGTGTCACAATGGAACTGGGCTTCAGAGGATTCCCCAGTGGCTGTTTATTCAGAAGTAGATTGCTAGACAACCTTTTAAGGTGTCTCTAGGTAGATTTGAACCTTTAGATTAGTAGTGAACACTGCAACTCAGTGGTTCTCAACCTGTGGGTTGTGACTGCTGTGGGGGTCGAATAACCCTTTCACAGGGGTTGCCTAAAACCATCAGAAAACACATATTTTTGATGATCTTAGGAACCAAGACACTGCTCCTCTATCTGTCGACTCCAGGAAGGTCCGTCCCTATGCAGATACAACCACATGTGAATATCCATTGTGAAGACTGGTACCCATGCTACGCCATGCTTCAAGACAAAATTTCATTTATTTGTCATTAGAAATAATTCCCAATATATAATTACATATTTTTTGTGATTAATCATTATGCTTTAATGATATTCAACTTGTAACATTGAAAATGCATCCTGCATATCAGATATTTACAGATAACTATTCATAACAGCAGTAAAATTAGTTATAAAGTAGCAAGGAAAATAATTTTATGGGTGGGGGGTCACCACAACATGAGAAAAGGGTCATGGCATTAGGAAGCTTGACAAACACTGCTGTAACCATTTACACTACATGGGATAGGTTTTCAATTAGCTATGTCAATACAAATAAATCTTATTAATAAAGTACAGTTAATAAAGGATGAACCTTGTAACAATCCAACGATTGAAGCAGTGAACTCAAGAAAAAGCTGACACATGATGTTACCTACTGCAGAGACCATGCCTTATCACTCATCACCAGTCAATTAGTAGATAAAATAAGGAAACTCATCTTGAGTGTTCAATACAAAAATAAAATTTGAACAGATGAAGGGTAAAATATAGCAAGGAAGTTTGAGCTATGCTAAGTCTGTAAGGAAATATTTTCTAATTGGCAGGTGGCTAAAAATGCTGTAGAAGACCATTGTCGCCTCACACGCAAGGCCACCGAGAGAAAGAGGTAAAAGATTTTCTATCAGGCATTTGGCAGAGAGAAACGTGTATACATTTTAGTACCTCCCATGGTTTGTGTTCAATTCCTTCATGATTCCATTTACACATTCCATCCACAAGTCTACAAGTATCAATCTACTGTCAGAATAGGTCACCAGGAGTCATAATCAACAATAAATAACACCCACACTGCAAGCGACAGACTGTTTCAGGTGCTCAGATAAACAAACTGTATCACTGCCGTTGAGTCAATGGTGTTTCCTGGAGACAAAAACCGTCTTTCTCCCAAGGGGCTGGTAATGGTTTTGAACTGAACCCAACTCAGAGCCACTAGACCACCATACTTTAAAAAATAAATAAGTAAGACAAGGACCACTCTCCCACAGTGACTGCAATTAAAGCATGGTACATCTGATCCATGTGCTCAATTGGTGTTTCTCAAATAACTCAGAGGCAAGAAGAAAACTTTTGACCTTGCAGTTTGACTTAATACATTTAGATACTATTGAATGTAGCTTCCGATGAACCTTAATTGGACCACAAGAGATCTTTGCTACTCTTTTTGAGTTTGAATTACGCTTTGGTAAGATTTTAATTTTTAATTAAGGTTTACAGTTAATAATTCTTTGAAAAATAGAGGTTGTTTCTTCTCTGCTATGTGTTTTATGGATAGGTAAAAAAAGGGGGGGGGGATGTTCTCTTATCTAATTGGCCAGTCTTATTCCAATGGTGCTTAACTCCAGTAAATTGATATGCATAAGGTCAATGTTGCTCTTTGCTCCCCTGAGAGTTTTCATTTTTCATTTTCTTCTCCCTTCTCCAGCACTCTAATCAGTCTCTCTGTAAGAAAGAGATGTGGTTGCTTCCACCCTGAGGAACATTCCTAGTCTGTCCAATAAGACTGCTGAGAGCCAGCACTGACTCACTTGTCAACAGGTACAGGCAGCAGCTACCTCCTAGTCTTCAATGTCAGGCTAAAAGCAAGTTAGTGAAGCCTTTGAAATGTTAGCATGCTCAAGAAAGGGACAGATGTAATGCAAGAGAAACCATCTGGATTATTGAAAAGTTCATAATACTTTCCTCTGAAGGTAAACACCTTTCATTCCCAATTCAGTTTAGAATTCTGTGGTAAAAAAAAAAGTATTCTTATCAGATTTACTGAAGCACTACTGGTGAAATGACTCCTTTGGCTTCAAAGCAAAATGCAGAGCCCATATGGGTTCAAAGAGAAAACAGCGCTCAATCCAATGAGAATCCAGGTATGTGGTGGCATGTGAAGGAAGACATATTTTCCATCTGTCTTCTGCCTATAGACTGTCCTAACATCTTCCCTAGACTGCTTTATAGAACTAGGTTTAATCACCATACAGTATGGCCCTCTTTGTCCAATGCAGCCTTCCCCATGGGAAGTTTGAGGAAGGGTGACCTTCTTTCTTTGTGGAAAGGGAGGGCTTAAAATCGAGTCAAATCTAAGACTAGGGTGTGTTTTTGTGAGGCCTCCTGCTTGAGGCATAAGTGGGTAAACCTCACACACCTGCACATCATTCATTGCATTGCCCAGTTCTAATAATAGGAAACTAAATGCCACATGAACACTGGGCAGAGAAACAGGTCAGGCAGTACAGACAAACCCCGGTGAGGCATCTCGAATGCCAGGGCACACATGGTGCTCTGGACCTTCCAAGGGAGGTGTGACACTGTTTACCAGAGAAAGTGGCTGCTTCAGCCTGGCTCCCTACGCCCTGTCTGGCCTATGAAATTTTATCTAAATCACAGGAGGCAAAAACATATTATGCTGACCACAATTCACATTCCGTAGGAGGAGACAGAATTAGAACATTTCTATTCTTGCCCAATGCTGCTAAATTTAAAGTCAGTTTAATGGTTCCTGGAGTCTTCCTTCAAAGGACCACAGGCAAGCGTCATTTTCTTGTGGCAAAAGGCCCTGAAATCTCACCATGAACTGCATGGTTGGGCAAAGGAAGGAGAGAAGTCACAAACAACAGACACCCTAAGTCCCAGCTAGTTAACAACCAAGTTGTTAGCTTTTCCACTTCAACACAATGTTTATGACTTTATTCATACTCACACCTACCTATCCATCTTTCCATTCTATCTAATCATCAGCTAGTTTTCTGGATGACTAGCACTTGTTAAACCCTATAAGCCATAGAACACAAAGGGGAATGAGGTCCAGTCCCAGACCTTATGAATCATGAAATTGAATATAGAAGTAGGTAGACATATAAATAGTAGCAATTCTCCATCATATCAATATTAGTATATTAACAGTTCTCTCTCCCACTTGTGTATTCTTCTTCAACTACTGTTGGATCTATCAGCTTTCTTTATATTGAAGGACATCCCCACCCCCTTATCCCTTAAGATTCTTTCACCACTCATACCCTTCTAATTCCAACCATCACTATACTTACTTTCACCTCATAAAAAAATTTAAACCAAAAAAAAATTTAAAGCAATGCTACCCTCTATCAAGGGAGCAAATGAGACTTTCTACTCCCATACAAATCTATAGTCTCGGATATCCTTACCCTGTCACTCTGAGTTGAAATCAACTCAATGACAAGGAATTTGTTTGGTTTCATTTGTTTGAGTTTCTATTCCCTACCCAGGACCCTTGGTGGAGTAGTGGTTAAGCATTAGGCTGCAAATAATGAGATAAGCAGTTTGAAACCACCAGCTGTTCCAAGGGAGAGATGAGGTTTTCTCCTCCCATAATGAGTGACAGTATCGGAAACCCACAGGGCTAATTCTAGCCTACACAGTAGGGTGACCATGAGTCAGAATTGACTTGATGGAAAAGAGTTGGGCTTTGAGTTCATCTCTATCAAATAACATATTAGATTGCACTTATCTTCTTGAAGTTGTCAGCTCCTTGACTAGTGTCCCCCCTGCCCCCACCAACACACACCATTCGTAGACACTTAGCTTAGTGGATGTATTAAATCTGCTGTCAAACAGAGGAGGCATTTCCATTTGTTCAACCAGATGTTTTTTGATGGGAATCTAGGAAGGAAGGGGGATCCTATTTTCTTCTCTTCCACACGAGGCCGTGGAACTTCTAGGAGAGAGACATGGGTAGGAGTTGTAGAAATTAAGGATCTTTTTGTAAATAATGTTTGCTTCTTCTTGGTCCTCAGTCTAGGAGAAATTAATTCAGAGAATCACTAAGAGTTGGAATCAACCTGATGATAGTGAACTGAGTGAGTACTTGAAACAAAAATATGCATTTTCATTTTCAATGGGTCAAGATGCCAGAGGCTGGGTCTAAGAAATGCCTGTGAACATAATTACTGACCTACACCCAACTGAACAGTGCCATAAAGGGAGGAATCCAGGAGATCTCTCCATACCTCTTTACTCCATACACATCGCAGCAGATTGAAGATCAGTGAAAGTTTCTGTCTGCAACCTCTTATACCTCCCTCCCTTCTTCTAAATCCACCAACACCTAGCTGGGGATTTGAGCTCTCGGGCATGTAGCCTTTAAATCTCTCTGTTCATGCTTATGTCTCCTTTTCTCCTCAGAGAAAATGCAAGAAAAACATCAAGGAAGAGGACAAGAAGGTAATGAAAAATTTGACTTATGATTGGGACTAGGAAAGGTTAACGGCTTGGGAAAAAGGTTTAGAAATGACCCCTTAGAATAGAATCCTAATATGGATGGCACATAATTTTTCACAGAAAAATGAAAGGAATGAATGTGGGCTACTTACTTGGACTTTAATGATGCTAAACTGTGATGCTCTGCACTGGGGAGGAGTGGGTCCCGGGCCTGGTCTTCCACCTCCCCAGGCACCCTTTCTGGATGGGTCCTGAAACAGGAGATCGAGCTCCCAGCCTAATGAAATTGCATCAACTGAAATCTTATTTTCTTTCCATGGAAAAATTACAGCAATGAGATTAGTGTATGATTTAGTGCATTTCAAAGGAAAATAAACATCTATTGCAATAAATAACCCTTAAGTGAGTATAATAATACTCTAAAAATATTCACATGGTCTGGGAAAAACCAAATCCTTTTCATCATTCATGACTTTTCAGAGCACTAGACAATTAATGAGAAATGCTGACCTCTGATTCAGGTTCCAGGTTGACTTGTTGCCTCATCTAGACTCAGGACTCAGCACTGGCCTCCCCGTGACTCTTTCTTCTTTTGGGCATGTGGTGCTTCTCTTCTCTTTCAGAGCCTATTGTGAAGTGAAAAAAAATAATAAAAGGAGTTTTATTTCTTTAAAAACCCGATGCTAACAGAATCTATATTTTATTTTCATTCACAACTCTTTATCTAATTCAATGTAATCCCATACTCACTGTACCTCCTCTACACACACACACATCAGGCCACCAGGAGGAGAAGAAGGTAAGGAAAAATTTGACTTATGATTGGGACTACGAAAGGTTAACAGCTTGGGAAGAAGGTTTAGAAATGACCCCTTAGAATAGAATCCTAATATGGATGACACATAACTACCACCACCAGGACAACAACACCTTAGACACTACAAGCAAGAGATTGCAGCAGAATCAAAGCAAGTTACAGGTTCAAGCTGAGGAACTGAAGAGTAGACACAACATCTGTTTGATGAACAAACTTCATTCTTTTTTTGAAGCACACATCCGTTTGACAAGATAAAGACACTCAAAAGTAGAAAAGATGGTTATCAATACCTTTACAACTTCCTCGTGTTTTAGTATTTCTCAAGATACAGTAGAGTCTTTGGCAAATGTTTTCCCACCTCAATTCTGATTCCTCCGTTCTACTCTCCCCCATAGGCCTAAGGAGCCCAAGCACAGTGGGTTAGACTGCTAAGCACAAGGTTGGTTTTTCAAATCCACCCGTCTCTCTGAAGAACAAAGATTAAGCTATCTGCTTCTGGCAAGATGAGCAGTCCTGGGAAGCCTAGATGAATTCCCATGAAACTCATAGAATGAGTTGGAATGGACTCAGTTCTGCTATGCATTAGCAGTGGTTGTGATTTTCCCCGTCTGTTTAATATACTACATTTTCACATTGTGCTTGCTCACACTGCTTGCAGTTCCTCTCAAATGTTTTACATGTATGGTTTCTACTCAGTTGTAAATACATGGAAGCAACATATTGTAGTTGTTAATTATGAGCAATTTTTCTAGTGCCTACAAGTTCACCCAGTAATTGCTTGTTGACCAGCAAACCCCATCCTCCTCCCTCCTCTATTCTTATGATACCACTCATTTCCTAAAGTAACTACTACTAATATCTCGTCCATGGTTTTCTCATCTTCCAGAACAAGGGGTTCTTATTGAACCTACACTAAGAGCTCACTAAAATCCAAATCTCCTGCTGTTGAGTTTATTCCCACTAATAGGGATACTGCAGAGCATAGCAGGTCTGCTCCACAGTGTGTCTCAGACTGCCAACTTTTCTGGAATCCACTCGCCTCACCTTTCTACCCAGAGGGACAGGCAAGTTTGTCCAGCCAAGCTTGTGATTAGCCACCCAGTGACCACAGTGCCACCAACACTCCAGTACCTTTCCTCCCCAAATCTCCATTGGCTCCTTATTTCTTCCTACATGCCCTCAGACTGAATCAACTGTGTCACGGGCTTAAGCTGCAAATTGCCTTCATAAAGGCCCAGAGAAGAAGCAGTGATCCTGAAAGTTATGATTTTACTATACAGATCAGAGAAATTGAATTTTTAGGGAGGGGGGGCATCACTGCCCTCTGATGGTCATGGGAGCTACCTCGCCTTGCTGCTGCTAGATTTGAACTGCCAAGCCAGTGGGCCACAGTCCCGCACTCAACCACTATACCACCAGGGCTCAGGCCTGAAATTGATTTTTTTTAAAAAGATACTTGACTGGATTTCTAGGCCTAGTACTTCTGCCAAGAATCACAGAGAAAGGAAAGATGTGTGATGATGGTTTTTTTTTTTTTTTAATTTGGTTGTTTTTTTAAGTTCTCTACAAAGGAGAGGAAGATTGGGAGAGACTGTAATTCCTGTTTAGATGCAATGAATCTCTGAGAAATGCTCAATTCTTGGATCACAGGGAAAACTCAAAACCTTAGAAAAGTTGAGGGAAGCCATTAGCAGAAGACCCATTCTGCAGCTCTCAGGGCACGGGTCAGAAAGCTACACATCAATGGGAAGGCCTGGGCTTTTCTGCTTAGGACAGGGGTGGGCCTGAGAGAAGTCACACAGAGTTTTGCTAGGTAGGTAGTTATGTAGATATCATTATACAGGTTGAGATACATCGATACACATGAGAAGATGAAGATGCATTCCCATAAATAAATAACTAGGAGAAGTCTTCAGCTGTTTTCAATATTATAAACTTCCCTCATTCCAGTTCTATTATAGGTCATTTTGACATAATCTTGATGTATTTTTTTTGGTTTACTTTCATTATTTTGCCTGTTGTTATCGGTATCTTTATAAATTTGGGATGAAGCAAAATTGTGTAAATACAGCTCCCATTTCCATGTCTTTGTACCTCCCATCACATGATTGTGTGGGGCCATACAGATAAAGTGTGTGGAGGGGATTTATCAGTGGTGTCATTCTTCTGAGTATACAGGTGCTATCTTAGAAACAGAGAAAGAGAAAAAATCCAGTGACCACCGAGTAAGAACAGTTACCAACAGAAGATTGCTGCTGAAGTGGCAGAAGCAACAGAACTATCAGAGGTCTCCATGCTGAAACCATGAGGCAAAGCAGAGTGCAGCACCGACACTATAAAACAGAACAGAGGAGGCACAGTGAGACCATGAGATAGCATGGTGGGCAGGCTTCCCACAGAGACAGAGACCAATGGGTCCCACGAATGAGAGGCCGAGGACCCGATAAACATGGTTGGTGTCTGAATGAGGAAAAGAAGAATGGAGGGTGGAGATGCTTGTCCTGTTCCTTGTGGCAATCAGCCCTGGACTGGTGTGTAGCCGGGTTCTCCTCCTTCCAGAAGATGGAAAAGATAGGATATGATTTCTAGCTGTATTTATCTTGGAATATCTGCAAATGAACATCTGAGGTCAGTAGACCATGTACTTCAATATGGCATGTCGTATTTATTACTCATAATAAGCGGTACAGAAAATAAAAGAACCAGACATAAATCAGAAACTCCTTGTACTGCATGGTCATTGTACTCTATGGTAGTAGATATGTGAGCTGTAGATACATGATAGATAGCTAATCACATGTGTATAATGCACATGTTACTCTGAAACATAGTCCTTATTTATTTTCCTAAGTAGAAAGTTTTCTTCCCTCCATTTAGAACATTTACAGTAACAACGGCCACTTCTGCTTGTACTTTAAAATCATTGAGTGAGCTTTGAAAAGAAGTATTTCCTAGACTCCATGCCCAGAAGTTCTGATTTACTTTAAAGGTCTCACCAGGTGTTTCAGGTGTGCATCCAGGCCTGGGAAACATTGCACATGTGACCTCAAGAAGGACTTTCCCTAATACAGCTGTAGAGAAGTGTTAAAAGAATCATTGATGCCCAAAATAGCTAGCTCACTTAAGGGCCCACTTTTATGGAAGATGGGGTAGTTGTACTTCTGTTGCCCCAAAGTATAACTCCCTGGTTGTATAGTGATTCCATGTTGAGCTGTGGTCCTGATACTTGGAAGGAGAAAGACTCTGGTAGGGGTGGTAGTGTGGGAGGGCTATCGCTGTGAGTCAGCATTGACTCTACAACGGTCAGTTTAGTTTTATGGTAAGGTGTAACTCACCATGTTATAAATGGCTCTCAGTGTCATGCTGCATTTAATTCCATGCTTATGGGTAGGTTTGTCAGATAATTTATTCACTAAAGTGGGACACTTCAGAGAAAGAGGTATACTGTCACAACTGGTATGCATAACCCATTCTAATTGTATGTTTTGTTTTGGGTTGTTAGAACTGGGAATGCAGACAGACTCTTTGAGTACAATTTCTTGCCCCTAGCACATACTGGTTTTCTAATTAGTAAAATGGGCATAATGATACTTAGCTGGCAAGTTAAGTGGAAGTTTAAATCGGTACATGTATGTGAAAGATCATCAATTTTAAAATCTTATATGTGAGTTCTACATATGATGGTTATTTGTACCCTAATACTTGACATTAGAGACTGAGGCACTAGAGGGTGTTCAAGGAAAGACGGTGGCATTGATTGGTCAGCAGCCCCGTTTCTCTTTCAAACCCACTGTGAAATGGAAGTCACGGGAGTGGCTGGAAGGGTTTCTTTGAGATCAAAAGCATTTAGGGTGTTGTCATGTGAGACATGGCAACTCTCATCTGTCAAATGCCTTTCCCTAAACATACTGGCTCAGATTACTTAGGATACCTTAAAGAGACTTTGCAAGTAGAGGATGAGTTCAGAACTTTGATAACAATCATTAATATCAAATATCTCACCTGTGTTTTATAGTCTATAAGCTATAATGCAGCTTACAAAGAAGTTTGGCCTTTGGATACACTCTTCACAGCCTCATTTTCCTTGAAGTAAAATAACCTCTTTCTGGATTTCCTTAGAGTGAATTGGAGAAACAACAACAACAACAATGTACTCTACTAAGGTTGCCTGAGAACGAAAGTGGAAACCATGAGTCAAACCGCACCCAACAACAATGGCAGGTGAAATTGGTACCTATTGTGTTGGTTGTGCTATATTCCCATCATGAAAGCTATGCTAATGATATCTGAATATAGTATGGTCACCCATGGCAGACAAGTTTCTTAGAGTTTCTGGACTAAAGCAGAGAGGTAAGAACAGCCTGGTGGTGGAATTTTAAAAATTAGCCAATGAAAACCCTATGTCTCACAACAGATGGCTGTCCAATGTAGCTTTGGAAGATAATACATTCAAAATATATGGTGGCTGCAGTAATAAAATCGAGCACATCAACAACCATGATCATGGAGGAGGACCAGGCAATATTTCCAATTTTTTGTACATGAATTGCTATGAATCAGAGATGATTCAACAATGAACAGCAACAAAGCTCATGAGAGATATTCAATAATTGACAGTTATAACTCCATGAAAGAAATTCAGTGATTGAGCTGCATAGCTCCTGCATCTAATCAGAAGAGGAGGAGCAAGAGAAGACCAGAAGGAAAGGGGAAATCATTCCCATTTTATGAATGTCAATGATTACGACAATACATGTTTATTACCATAGTGGCATATCACATTGCAGTTTAAAATACAAGTCTGGAAAATTGATTGTATGGTTCATAGTTAAGCAAAATTTATACTTCACCATTCATCAGTCTTGAAGCAAGGCAGTATGTTTTAACCAAGCTGATAGAAGAGTGTCTTTTAATGCAGGTAAAATATAGCAGATCACCACAGAGTTGCATCCTAGTGAATAACTATCACCATTCCCTCTTCTGTCTTCAGTGGTTGTTTTTCCAACATCCAGGTCTTGCATATTTTACTTGCAAGTGGTACAATTCTTGACATTTAGCTTGAGCCATCCCAATACATTAGGATAATTTATGGGTAGTGCTAGAGTGTTTTTATTGCTTAAGCCCATATGAAATTGAGCGTTTTCCCTCATTTCCAACACAAGAGAAGTAATTGAGAGAAGCAGCTGAGTGTTATTCCAATCCCAATGGAGTCATTGAACTGGCATGCAAAAATGCAGTGAGGGGCCCAGATGGAAGAGAAAGCAGAGCAGGAAAAGACATCAAAGGCTTCCATGACTGAGGTCAGAAATGATTAAGTAAAATTTGCCCTGACTCTAGTCAATCCTTGAGATGTAAGGCAGGGAAGAGCATAGACAGTGTATTGGTACTTTATGCAATAATCTAAGATGCTTAGCTTAGGAGTTTTGATGTGTTCCTTGCAAAGAAGAGATAACCCTACTCTTGCTGGCTGGCAGTAGTTGAGTTGGTGAACATTGTTGCTAATGCCCCATCCATCAGTTAATGAGTTTCAATATATAAATGATAAGAAATGAGTAGGTTTGCCAACCATGAGAATGTTGTCACCAGGGGCCTGAGAAGAACATAAAATGAACTACTTATAAATAATAACTTACTACAAACTAATTTGGCAGTCGAAACTCTCAAAAACAAAAACAATTATAAGTCTTCTCTGTGCCACAGTGTGTCTTATATCAACTGCACTCAAAACATTTGAGCTTTTGGAATTCACGAAGAATGTTCATAAAAGTGAATCTGCTTAAATGCCCTGAGGCTGGGCTACAGATTTGGTGGGGGGAAAAGTTGGACATCATGTTTCTTGTATCCACCCATTCCTTCTTTAAGAAACAAATCAATGTATCTAAAGTGGTTAAACTCTTCTCCAGCTAGTTTAATAAATGTGTCCCCATATAGAATAAAATTCAAACTCAAATATATACATTATATGTGTGTATGGGTTGATTGGTTTTAAAGAGACTAGAGGAACCCTGGGATTGGGGTCCTTTGACACTCTTGAAGTCTTAGACTGAACCCACCTCCAGGATCAACTTTTAATCCCCAAAGACAGAGAACTATAAAATTAATAAAATAGGGAAGAGTATACTTCTCACTGCATTCGATAACATGAGTCCTAAAGGGGAAGGTAATCTCAGAAGACAAGAGGGGATGAGAATAAGACAAACGAATGCATGCAACCCAGGGAGGAAATTAGAGAGTATTGTTATAGTGAAGGAATGCATCCAATGTCCTAAAGCAAAGTATGTATAGATTTTGAAATGGGAAAATAATTTGTTCTGAAAAAGTTTATCCAAACTACTATAAAAAACTTTAAAGGAATTTTGTCTCATGCTAATAGTCTGGTTTCAAACCAAAAGAATGTAGAACATGTCTGAACTAAATTCACAGAAAACAAATTGTCTACCCTCTCACAAATCTCTTGTGATCAGGGCCTCCATTTCTCCTTTTGCTTCTGTTCAATATCACTCCTTCACAAAGATAGTAAAATATATCTTCCAGACTAGGAGATATCATTTAAAAAATCAAAGAGATCATGAAAATAGTAAATACATGGTAGTCTCATGCCACCAAGCATTGGGAACTTTCAAAGCAAGAGATCAGAACCGAAGTTCAATGACCACCAGTTCCATTACCTTGGCATTGTGGTCAATGGCTTCTTCTCACACTTGAGTGCTTCAGCCTAAAGGGAGTATTTCAGTTTCTTAAACATGCTACAGGTGGGTTTGAAGTAATACCTACTTCACTTAGGTTTTCAAATCAGGTCATTCTGGTGTGGTCCATGAAGAGTGTTGTGTACTTGAAAGGGCAGAGATCAAAGTCTCAACTATCTGTAACCCATAAACTGTATCACCAAGATTTGGATGGAAACTTAGGTATAAAAAATCCAGTTAGGAACATAACATTGGGAATATGCTCCCCTTAGGATCTATATAAGTAATGGTAAGTGTTTTTCCAATGGAAGGTTTCCCCACCAAAAGAAATGTAATCACCTTTCTGAGACAAGCATGCCCTTTTCAGCTCTTGTCTTGAATTTCCAGTGGGGTTTGTTAATCATTCTTGATGGAGTGTCTGTTGATTTTGTATGACCATAAAATTATGTTATATGGAAAGAACTGATTGGTGTTCTTTCTCTCCACTCATCCTAAGAATTTGATCTCACTGAGGTGAGGCATCCTTCCTCAAAATGGTTTGTAACATACACAAATGAGGGAGTGGCTCACAACCTCATTGCTTAGGAGACCAAGTTAGCTAAGACTACCTGACCTGAGGAAAAAAGTCTGCCTTTTTCTGGTGTTTAACCTTTTCTCAACAATATCCTGAATTCCATATCATTGGCTAAACTACTGAAATGATGAATAAATTTACTTTATATCCCACAACCCTCAGTATTATGTTCTTTAATACAATGATAACGATGATTGTAAAGTGAATCAGAGGCACATATAAACCACAAATGCATGAATGGATTTTGCATTTACACTTAATCCCAGCTCTAATCTAAGAATAGTTAGTTGCCATGACATGGCCCTACTCAGTACCTGTCCTCATGGAGAGATCACTAAAGAAATGGGTGTCAGAGCAAAGTGTGGTGAAGAAATCAGATGGTGGTCAGCAAACAAAAAGAATAGCACCTGGCATTAAAGACATGTCTGAAAACAAGGAGCTATATAAGTGAAGCATAAACCAAGTCCACATTGAATAAGCACACTAGCATGTGTGATCCAAGGATTATGAGTAATAAAATCCAAATCTGGAGGAGGGAATGGTATCAGAACTTAAATCTGAACACCCACTTTGCTGAGGTCTATGCATGACAGCAGAACTCTAAAATCTGTTTGTAAGGTCCCCAATAGGATTAAATATCTGAGCATAGTCCAGAGATGTGAATAGCATCATGCAAGATAGCATTGTAAAGCCAATTATAGCTGAGACAGGTTAAATTATAACACCCTATATTCTGATCTCCTTTCTGACCCATTTTAAATTTTTCTAGTTTTTGAAAAATATTTTATGAAAAAGTTTTCTTTTCAATTGAGAATTTTACCTCTTTCATTTTATCATTGTTGATTTTTTTAAGTTATTATTCTGTTCTTTGGCTCTTTATTCTGTTTTTGTATCCTCCTCCCCCGTATATGCAATCCAGGATAGATAAATCTACAGGGTCAATAATTTCCTAGAGATATGGCTGGAATATTGTGGGGAAAGAGGGCATAAACACAATTAGTACCAAAAAGAAAATATTATAAATTGATTATGACAATTACTGCACAAGTCTTCTTATTATCGTTGAACTATTGAATTGTATGATATGTGATGTATATGCCAATAAAAATAAAACAAAGGTGGAAAATCAGCGAATGCTATTGCTTAAAATTCAGTCATCTTCAAAAGAAAGAAAAATATCTCTAAGCTCTTTAAAGGGCTGGCTCCACTAAAAACTACAAGGCTATCAAAAATGCAAAAGGGACCTCTGTCAAACAAGGGGGAGTTGTCAATGATAAGGATTGAGGGCCAAACACAAAAGCAACTCCCAGCGCTTAGATGATCCCTGCTAAAGTAGGAAGTTTTTTTGAGATTCTTACAGAAAAGACAAGACTGGACTTAAATATAGTTTTGCACAAGTCAAAATTACATACTTTTCTATTTCTTTTTTCCTCAATGATTTTATTGGGGGCTCTTACAACTCATAACATTCAACACATCATTTGTATCAAGCATATTTGCACACGTTTTGCCATATTCATTTCTAAATATTTTCCACTTGAGCCGTTGGCATAAGTTCCTCTTTCCCCTCCTTTTTTTAAATGAATCATTCTATCATTTTACACCTCCCATCACGATTCATACATACATCAATTATATGCAGGCCACATTTGCATACTTGTTGCCATCATCAGTCCAAAACATCCTCCCTCCACTTAGGCCCCCAGTACCAGCTCCCCATATTTCCCTTCCTTACCCTCTCCCCTCCCCCATGAACCTGTTAATAATTTACAAATTGTTATTACTTTTTCATTTCGTACACTGTCCAATGTGTCCCTTTACTCCCTTCTCTATTGTCCATGCTCCAGAGAGGAGGTTATATGTAGATCCCTGAAATTAGTTCCCACTTTCTACTCCACCCTCCCTCCACCCTCCCAGTATCACCACTCTCTTAACTAGTCCTGAGGGATCATCTATCCTAAATTCCCCATGTTTCTGGCTCCAGTGTACATCCCCTGCTCTAGCTGTATTTGTCTGGTACAATGGGGAGCATGATAGTGGGTGGGAGGAAACATTTGAGAACTAGAGGAAAGTTGCACATTTGATCGTTACTACACTGTACCTTGACTGGCTCATCTCTTCCCTGCAACCCCTCTGTAAGAGGATGTCACTCCACTTATCGATGGGCTTTGGGTCTCCAATTCGCTCCTCCCCCTCATTTATAATGATATCATTTTTAGTCCTTTGATGCCTGCTACCGGATCCCTTTGACACCTCATGCTTGTACAGGTTGATGTACTTCTTCCATGTGGGCTTGCTTCTGAACTGGATGACCGCTTGTTTACTTTCAAGCATTTAAGACCCCAGATGCTATATCTTTTTATAGCCAGGCACCATCAGCTTTCTTCACCACATTTGCTTATGCACACATTTGTCATCAGCGATCATATCAGGAAAGAGAGCTCGCAATGTTATGATTTTTATTTCTTGAAACTTTATAACTGATCCCTTTGACACCTCATGGTTCCACAAGCTGATGTGCTTCATCCATGTGGGCTTCATTGCTTTTGAGCTAGATGACTGCTTGTTTACTTTCAAGCCTTTAAGACCCTAGATGCTACATCTATCACTAGCCAGGCACCATCAGCTTTCTTCATTACCTTTGCTTATGCACACATTTGTCTTCAGTGATTGTGTCGGGAAAGTGAGAATCATGGAATGCCAATTTAATAGAAAAAAATTAAAAAGCTGTGGTATATACATATAAGGGAGTACTGTGCATCACTGAAAAGCAGTGATGAATACATGAAGCACATCACGGCATGGGAAGAACTGGAGGAAATTATGCTGAGTGAAGTTAGCCTAGCGCAAAAGGACAGGTACAACATGAGTCTGTTGAAGTAAGTGTAATTTATTAAAAAAGTGCAAAAGGGGTATTAGGAAAAAGTTACTGTATACAGAAATACATGGAGAGGTCCAGGTAGTATGGCAGGGACCAGACTAAATCCAGAGCTACATATGGTAGTCAACTGGAGTGGTAGTGCAGATGGTGATGTATAGAGTGGCAATGGTATACTAACCCACTCAAGGGGAGCGTATTGTTTATATCTCCACAGGGAAAGAGGGACCAAACTTAAACCCAGTGATCCAGGATGTGAATGCAGCATGATGACATGGAGTGGGGAACCAGTGGAGGGGTCTGAGCACCCAAGCCCAATCCCAACTATGTGGACAGCCGCCTCTCCACCAGGGGAGTTTGCCTCGGAGGTCGGCATATTTTTCTATTTCATAGAAGGTATTGCAAGCATTCACTTCATGAAGGGAAGCATGACTAGATGACTGTCCGTGGAAAGAGAAAGAGCATAGAGTTGAGGCAGAGACCCTCAAGGCTATATGTGATCACACTAAGAAATTAGCAAAGTCTAGGTCTTATAGGATCGCTATGAGTTATGAGTTGGAAGCTATTTAAGCCAATGGTTCTCAACTCCTTTGGGGATCGAATGACCCTTTCACAGGGGTCGCCCAACACATTTTGCATATTGGATACTTACGTCATAATTCATAACAGTAGCAAAATTACAGCAATGAGGTGGCAATGAAAATAATTTCATGGTTGGGGGTCACCCCAACATGAGGAACTATATTACAAGGGTTGCGGCATTAGGAAGGTTGAGAACCATTGACTTAGATAAGTGAGTTTGAGGACTTTGTGGTTGTTGTTTGTTTGTTTGTTTTTCGAGGTCTTTTAGTAAGGAGCCTGGAAAGCATAGTGGGTTAGGGTTTTAGTCTGCTCACCACAGGGTCAGCAGTTTGGATGCACCAGTTGCTCTGCAGAGGAAACACGAGACAGTCTGCTCCTGTGAGATTCACGGCGTCTGCTCTGTCCTATAGTAGGGTTGATTTTGGTTGCAATCTACTCAGTTGCTCACATCCACCTAGCAGCATTGTAGAAGGGGCTGGCGGTCTACAAGTGAGAAATCACACGCTAAACATCCTGTGGAGAACAGTTGCATTCGCCATGAGTGAGAATTGGCACCAAAACAACTTGTAGGGTTGATTCAAAATTTCCTCCCTTCCCGATCTTCCCAAGCTCCATGTCTTCCATTTGTGCTTCCCTTTGCTGACCTCCTCCACACACACACACACACACACACACTCACACCAGAAGTACAGAGCTGGATGCCAGCCCAATGGCCATCCCTAGAATTTTTTACCTACCCAAATCACCAGGTTCCCATTGCCATGGTCTTGGGTATCAGCGAGCTTCCTGGTGCCACCCAGCAATTCAGAGTGCTTACATTGGTCAGATGATAGCTGTCCTGCTGCCGCTGTCTGCTTCAAGGTTTCCCCTTTCTTATGGCTTTTTAACCTGAAAGAATGAGTCCCCTTGGTGCTGGAAACCAGGCCAGGAAGTGGAAAAGGGATTCCAGAGTATGGTGGAAATAGGAAGAAAATGAAACACTCATTTTCAAATCATAAGGCAGGAAAACACAAGGGCAGGAACCAGTGTTTACAGAGGTTTTTCTCTCGTACTCACATCAACTAAAAATGTACTTCTTATGTATATACAGGACGATGATAGTCACTGAGGAAAAACTAGATAAAAATTACAGAGTCCATGCCTGTTTTCTTGCCAAGTTTTAAATTCCAAATCATTTATTGCATTACATTGTGCAATAGGCTCACCTTGTGTCATTTCCCCTTTTAACTATAGAAAAATCCTACAAACTCAAAATTGGAGTTGTCTGAATTATAAAAAATCCCAGAGTAAAACTCTTTTTTTCTTTTTTTCTTTTTTTTTTTTGCTGGAGAAGAGGGCCAAGTGAAGGGTCCTATCAGAGTAAGAAAATGTGTCACACAGGGACAGAAAAATGCCTTCCTTTTAAGTGTTTGGGGCAAAAGTGCTCGCAGACTCACAGCTATGGTCATCCATGCTGAAAACTCTCCCTGAACACTGCCCTTACATTGAAAGGGCAGGGCCACTCTGCAGCGGATGCTACTGGACAGACAGCCATGGCTTGGGGTGTTTGGGTGTGCTGTGCTTGTTTCTTTAGTGGAAAAGTAGTTCTTCTTTGCTCAAATCAAGAGCTGCAAAACTCGTCTTTAGCCACCCCGACTCCAGTTAAAATTTAGTTTCAGAAACCCATAGGAGCCGTGAGTTGGCGTTGACTCAGTGGCAGTGTGTTTGGTGTGGGCTTTGTGTTTATTTTAGAGAATGCGATTTTACCTGGTCCTTAAGAAACTCCTCCAATATTCTTATCATCAAATACAACTCCCCTTGCAATGCCTATCACACTTTTTTCTCACAAAAACTTTTTTTTTAGTCCATGGGTCCATTTTAATTTCCTTTGCTAAATACTCCTTCAAATATTCATTTATCAAATAGCTATGTTCCAGGAATGTAACAATGAATAAAATGGACAAATGTCTCATCCCTTATTTGAATAAACAGATAAAAATAAAGTATAACTATTTGCAGTATTATTTCATAGTGGCAGGTATAGAAGAAATTCAAAGGCAGAAGGAAGACAGTGATGCTATTATTTGTTTGCCACTTTGAGTGAACAAGAACCATTTGTTTGTTAGTGAGTTCCATCACCACTAGTAGTGAGAAGGCAGGTAATATTAACATTCTCCCTTTCTTATTAGGTCTTAGCTGACCCTCAGACAACTTGCAACAAACTGTTCATCATCAGAGCAAGATAAAAAAATTCTTATTTAACATTTTCTATGTTCACTTTGACACCCATTGTGAGGGAAGCAATAAGTAAGAGAAGTAAAAGATAGCATTGCATGTCTGTTACCTTTTCAAATATAAATCAACAAAATGAGTTACCAGATGCCTTAAATTCAAGCTACACTGAAATCAAGAAGTCCTGGGGAATGTTGTTTATGCATTGGGATGTGTTCTGCAAGGTTATAAGTTTGAGGCCACCGAAAGATCCTAGGGAGAAAGCTGAGTCTTTCTACTCCTGTTCCTGTAAACAGTTACAGTCTCAGAAACTCATAAGGCAAGTTCTACCCTGTCCTGGAGAGTCAATATGAGTCAAGATCAGCTCAATAGCAATGAGTGGGTTGGATGTTGAGAGCAATGGCATAAAACAAGCTCCAGGAATTGATAACATACCAATTGAAATGCTTCAGCACAAAGACACAAAACTGGAAGCATCCACTCATCCATGATGAGAAATGTGGAAAACATCCCCTGCCAAGTATATGCGAAGGGATTCACAGCTGTGCCCATTCCAAAGAAAAATGATGCAACAGAATGAAGAAATAATAAAACAATATTAATATCACATGCAAGTAAAGCTTTACTGGAGATAATTAAAAAAATTAGAGTAGAGGGTTGACAGAGAACTGCCAGAAATCCCGTGATTCATGAGAACATAAAACAAGGGCTATCACTGCTGATGTCAGATGTGCCTTGACTGAAATAAGAGAATGTCATAAAGTTGTTTACTTGTATCTTCTTGAATATGGAGAGGCATTCAACTATGAATCCTAGCAAACTGTGTACGACATTAAGAAGTACAGAAATTCTAAAGCATTTAATTTTGCTCCTGTAGAACCCATCCTTAGACAAAGGGACAATGGTTCCAACATATTAAGAGAGACCTAAGTGGCTTAACAGTGGAAGATGTAAACCTTCATGCAGGGTTCTTTCACTATCCTTACACACACCATATGCTGAGCAAAGAACCCAAGAATCTGGGAGAATCTAGCATCAGGAGTGGAGGGAAAATGCATTCACAATCTGAGCTATACAGATGTCACATGCCTGCTTGCTGAAAGGGAACAGGACTTGAGACGGTGATGAAAGTAAAATTTTTACAGCCTTCAGTATAAATTACATTGGAATGTGAAGAAAACAAAAGCCTTCACACCTGGGTCAAGGTACATCATGATAAAAGGTGAAGAAAGTGAATTCCCCACGAATTCCATTCTATTTGGATCAACCACCAGTGCTTATGAAAGCCAGTTAAGAAATTGAATGACATATTATGTCTGGTGAAACTGTAGCAAAGGAGCTTTTAAAAATCTTGACAAGAAGGCTGAGCCCTGGTGGCATGGTGGTTGTGCACAGGACTGCGGCCCACTGGGATGGAGGTTCAATTCCAGCAGTGGCTCCACAGGAGCAAAGACTGGGCCTCCTACTCTCACCACCAGAGGGCAGTGATGTGCCCCACCCCCCGCCAAAAAAAACCACATAACACAAAAAAAAAAATCTTGACAAGCAAAGATGTCACTTCAATGATTAAAATTCAATACTGTTGGCTCAGCTTGGAATTCTCACTGAAAGGCCAGTGGCTCCTCGGGAGAAAGATTTATCTCACACACACACACACACACACACACACACCCCTTCAATTAGGGTTGTTTTCAGTTGAAAACAATAGTAGGGGTATGTTTTCATGAATTAGGATTAACTTCTTGGCAGTGGGTTTCTTGACCCAAGTCATGATTTTCAAGTATCGCAGACCTGTCTGAGAGTTGAATAATGGAGGAGGAAGACTGAAAAGGATGAACACAATTGAATGGTGGTGGATGTTGGTGTTGACTATTGAATGTTCCATGAACTGCCAAAGGAATGAACTCATTGATCTTGGAGGAAGTGGTGCAGGAATGCTCCTTACCAGCAAGCAGGGTGAGACTTGGCCTCACTTACTTTGAACATGTCATCTGGGGGGACCCACTAGCAGGAGAAGAATATCATACTGGGAAAAAGTAGTGAAGAGTGAAAAAAGAGGGAGGCAGATCTTGAATGGCCTGAATTGAAACAATGATTATAATACTGGGGTGAGGTACAGTCCGTGCTTGTGAGGATGCTGTTAGGACCACGCAACGTGCCATTCTGCTCTACATAAGGTTGCTGTAAGTTGCGGCCCACTTCACTGCCACCAACAGCAATAATCAGGGTTGTTTACTTTAAAGTTCTTAAAGCATTATGCTAATTAGGTACTAATGAGTCAAATGTCTATGCTGTTAGGTTAAGACTGTCTGAAGAGAGACAATGTCATAGCTCGGTCAACTACAAGGAGTCCTGGAGGCGTAGTCGCTGCATAGTCGACTGCTAGTTGAAAGAGCAGCAGCTTGAAACCACTCCACGGAAGAAAGACTGAGCTTTCTGTATCTTTAGGCAGTCACAGTCTTTGAAACCCACAGAGGCAGTCACCATGAGTCGGCTGATGCCGACTCAAAGTCAGTGACTTTGCTTTCGGTTTTTGTTTTGGTCAACAATGAATTCAAAGCAGTGCTGTGTAAGTGAAATGAACTCTGGATGCGCCTAACACTAAAGGAACTAGCGATCCTTGTAGTTCTGATTCTGATTCAAAGCTTGGGACAGGAAAAAAATTATAAGTGTCTAAAACTTCTTGCTGCACCCCAAATTGGAGTTCTCAAGATCAGACAGCATTACATCAATATCAAACATACTCCAGCTTAAGGGAGCTATTCAATGGTCTAATATGGATCAAATCTGGACATTGTAGTAAAAATATAGCAGTAGTATATTATAACATGCTTTTTTATTAAAATAATTTATGATACTCTATAAATGAGAAGTAATGAATAAGTTAATGGATAAATAGAATGGGTTATAAGGAAAAGTTTTCCATTGGAGAACACCAACTACTAATGAGAAGATAAGTTAGGATTTGAAAATCTTCATTTTTCAATCATCATCATAATAAGTAACTCAGAAAGGAATCATCAATGGATGCTAAACTTATTGATTGAAAAGTAGGATGGCAACAATGTCTCAAATTTCACTTATTAATTAAAGGGAAAGATAACTTTATTAAAAATATATCTGAAGTCTTCCAGCTTAACCAAATGATCTAACTTAATATTTTCTGTAATGAGGTCAACCATTATCATGTTGCATATTTCAGAAATCACTGAGAGTACATCATCACCACACAGTCAAATGTTTGGACCATAATTGACTATGGATAACCTTGAGAAGAATGGGGATTTCAGGATATTTCATTGTGCTCACATGGAACTTGCACATGGATCCAGAAGTAGTTATGTGGACAGCACAAGGGAGTAGTGCATGGTTCAAAATCAGGAAATATGTACATCAGGTTCCTATCCTCTCATCATACTTGTTCAATCTATATAATGAACAAATAATCAGGAAAGCTGGATTATGTGAAGACGAATGTGACATCAGGATTGGAGGAAGGTTTATTAACAACCTTGGTATGCAAATGACACATCTAGTTTACGGAAAATGAGAAGATCTTGAGGCACTTTCTGATAAAGAGCAAGGATCGTAGCCTTCAGTATGGTTTGCAATTCAATGTAAGGATGACAAAAATTCTCACGACTGGACCAGTAGGTGAGCCTAATGATAAATGGAGAAAAGGTTGAAGTTGTCAAGGATTTTGTCTTCACTTAGAGAGGTGGTTCTTAATCTGTGGGTCATTACTCTTTTGGGGGTCAAAGGACCCCTTCACAGGGGTCACCCAATTCATAACAGCAGCAAAATTGCAGTTATGAAGTAGCAGCAAATATAATTTTATGGTTGGGGGATCACTACAACATGAGGGACTGTATTAAATGAGGAAGGTTGGGAACCACTGACTTAGAGCCACAATCAATGGTCATGAAAACAGCAATCAAGAGATCAAAAGACATTGGATAAAACTTTATAATATTGAAGAGCAAGGATGTTACTTTGAGGACTAAGGTACCCCTGACCCAAGCCATGGTAGTTTCCACTGAATTATGTGAATTTAAAAATTGAATATTGAATAAGAAAGACTGTAGAAGAATCAATAAATTTTAATTGTGGTGCTGAAGAAGAATATTGAAAGTTGCATGGATTGTTAAAAGGACAAATTGATCTGTGTTGGAAGAAGTAAGACCTGAGGGCTCCTTAAAAGGCAAGGTTAGCAATACTTCATCTTTGGACACATTGATTGGAAAGAACAGAACCTTGAGAAGGACACCATGCTTGTTAAACTTGAAGGGTGGTGAAGAAGAGGAGATGGATTGACACAGTGTCTGCATCAATGAGCTCAGGCATAGGAACAATTGGGAGGATGATGCAGGACTATACAGTGTTTCATTTCATTATACATATAGTCACTATAGGTCAGGGTCAACATGTTGACATCTGCCAACAACAAGAATGCTTCCTCACCTATGTAACATTTCTGCTGAACAAATTTACCTAAAATCTGATCCAGGGGAAACAGCCATAGAAATAGAGAATATAGACTATTTTGTAAAACAATTGTCCTGGGCTGAGCCCCGGTGGTTGAGTGTGGGATTGTGGCCTGCGAGCTTGGCAGTTCAAATCCAGTGGTGGCTCTCAGGAGCAGCACTGGGTAGCGCCCATGACCACCAGAGGCAGTGATGCCCAAAAAAACCCACAAAAAACAATTATCCTGAACTATCTAAAGAGAGTTTGAAAAACCTACCTGAAGGTATATTGGTGTTTCTTAACCTAGTTAAAAAAAACTTTTCAATAAAGAAAATTAAAATAAAATACATTCTCAATATAAAAGAAGATCATTAATCCCTGAGCTGTTACCTGTATGGAGCAAAATGGTCTATGTTTGACAGTCATCTAAAGATTACCGGTGATTCTAACTTACATAAGGTTTTTTTAGAAATGAGGCCTGGAGATTGGCATCTAATGAAAGATTATAAACCCCAACCCTTTCTGGCAAAGTTCTTCTCTGTAACACATGGAATCCTCATGAGGCAGAGTGAAATGGATAGCAACAGGTTTGGTTTGTAGCTTATGCAGAGTCTGACTTTCACTCACATCCATTGAGTGGATGGATTTTTGTACACCCTCAACTCTCACACCCCGCCTACCTTTTCTGGGCACACGTTTTCTAGTTCCCCTTTGTGAAAAGTTATTACATTGCACAAAGTTAATTGTAGAAAAATTAGAAACAGTATTACATTGCATAATGTTCATTAACATGAGTTCCTTATATGATTAATAAGCATATGAAAAATACAGGATATAAATATACCATGAATAACAGAGTCAAGCAATGTGAAATATAATTGATTGTGAAATATCAGTGAGAACTAGAACATATTGAAAAATATAAATTTTAAAGTATCTTTGCCACCTTTGGGATTGCTATGATTGAAGAAACTCCAATCTATCTCTCTCAATCTATCTCTCAAAATACAGCCAGGATTTTATTCCCAGATTCCCTTGTGGATAGGGCATGGACATGTCACTTGGGTTCTGTCAATTAGATATGTCCTTAAGAGTCACTGATGTGTAACTGATGTTACAGTTAGGTAAGGGTTGAACTGCTAACTGAACAGTTAAAGGTTCAAACCACTGGAGAAAGTTGAGGACATTTGCCAAGAAGACAGGACACTCAGGCTAAGCTTAATAGCCTTAGAAACTCTGCATTGGCCTACTATTAGTCAGATTGACCCAATGGCAGTCTTGGGAGGATAGAGATATAGACTCCATCTTTTGGTAAGTATGGCAAGTGCCTTGATGTAAAGAGTGAGGGAGCTTTTGGTCACCAGCATAATGACTGTAATCTGGGCAGTCTAGGCACAGCTGCACCACCAGGTGTACCTTTCCTAGACCAGTCAGAATATAATTTCGCTACTGTTCCTGGCTCCATCTACCAAAGAGAACCACAACTTAAGTGTTTCTTCAAGTCAGTCAAGCAATTCTCTAAGATGATAAATGATGGCCAAGAAGGCAGAAAATTTTGTTGTTATTATTTTTGTTATTGTTGGTTTTATTAGAGTGCTTCCCATACTAGAGAATGAGAAATAACTTCAGCATGAACATCAATATCAATTTTATTCAAAGCTGAATTGTGGCAATATATTTTGTGCACTTGCCCCTTTGTTGCTTCATTATTTTCCATTTGCAAACAAGGTGAAAGAATGGAGAACCCAAGTTCTGAATACCTTGGCCAGTGGATCATCTGGATGGACTTCTTTTTCCTGATTTAAGTTTATGTGACAGAGATGGCAGTGTGTTAGCATTGCACTAGTGGGGGACCAGCATAATTGACAGGGTCCTAAGCAGTGGTTGTATAATTGAAAGGCGGTATTAAAGAGAAACAGACAAGGCATGCAGAAGCTCATATCTTCCAGGGAGTCTGGAACCAATAGATAGATAGATGGTAGATAGGTAGGTAGGTAGATAGATAGATAGATGATAGATAGATAAATAGATAGATGATAAATAGATAGATAGATGAAAGAGAGAATGCATTCTCTTATAGGCTTATATAATCTTTGGTCATGCAAGTAATGTCATACACTTACAAAACAGGAAGGACATGTACTATAGGCATACACATAATAGAAAAGGAAGGTAGAAGGGGCATGCATGTGACAGGAAGGCACAGATGTAAGAGGATACGCAGGCTCTAGTCTTAGATGGCCACTACCCTTGGTCATCTCTGAGTTGGCTTTGCCTAAGTTGTCCCTGTGCTCTTCTTTAGAGGAACAGTCTATGGCCCTTATTAGAAGGGAGTGGGCTGTGCTTAGGGTGGGGTGGACAATAGAGTCTGATTACTCTCAATGACAGACAACTTTCTGGCATATAGATAGCAACCATGAGCTTGAAAGAAGCATGTTAAGGTTAGCATGATTACAGGGAAATATTGTGGGGAATAACTTAGTTAGGAGAATATGACTAGGATTCATCTCTAACACACAAGTGTGAAGGCCTTCCTCCACCAGAGACGGCCTTCCAGACTCTTAACAATGAGTGTAGAGACTTGGTCCAACTGGATGCTCTTTCCAGTTCTCCATTTCCCACATACACTAGCACTGAAGGAGGGCAAAAAATGACCCCATATCACCAACCACATTTGCTTTGAATGTTAGCTGAGGGACATGGCTGCTGTTGAAGCAATGGCAGAATGTTGAGATCTTCTGTAGCATGTGGCTACCCTCTCTAACTCCCCCAAATCAACTACCACTAAGACGCTTATCTCAGTTAAGCACCTTTGAAATATGGTTGCTAACCCAGTAGGTCAATTCACAAGTGACATTTTATTTCCACTGGACATAGTTTTGTTTCTACTTCACTTTATTTACATATTAGCTCATTACTAACTCTGGAGACTTTCGCACTTTCAATGTCCATCAACAACACTTTCTCTGTGGAGTAGAAAGGGTGGCTTGACTCTTTGGAATGTAAGTTACCCTTCTTAAAAATGCTTTTGTGGGGGAGAAAGTTTATGTATTGTCAACAAAAACCCTTTGAGCTCCAGTGTGTGCGTAGGAAAGGAGCCCCAAGCCATGAAGGCAAAGCACTTAGTTGTTAAGTGATTAAGCACTCAGCTATTACCTGAAAGGTGCAACCCATAAGCTGCTGTGCAGGAGGAAAATGTAGTGGCTGTTTCCGTACAAGATGGCAGCTTTGGAAACCCTATGGGTCAGTTCCACCCTGTGTTACAGGTTCAGTAAGGGCAGGAGTTGATTTACTGGTAGTGTGTGTGGGTTGCACATGAGGTTGCACTTGTTCCTCTAGGGGATGTCCTGCACTCCTCTATAATCATTCACTGTTCTCCAATCCTACTAACTTTCATGACCTCATCTGTTTTTCTTGCCTAAGATCTATGAGCATGCTGGTCACACTTTCTAGACTGCCCCAACTTCTCCTTTTCTAATCTCACAGGTGTGGTTGCTGTGGGTTATCATGAAGCTGCTGCTGGCTCATGCCAACCTCCTCCCCTCCCCCCCCCCTACACACGCATAAAGTTAGGCCTGCTTGACTCTGGCTGAGACTAAACAAGTTTCATTGGATCCTCTAGACTTGGGTGACTTCAGAAAATTAACCATTAAGCCTATGGATAGCCACTAACAGAGATGAATGATTCTCAGATGCCTCTTTGTCCCCCTCATGCCCCAGAATAATGTATTCACAAATGGTCCTCAGATGAGGAGCCCTGATGGTGTCATGGTTATGCCCTCGCTGGACTGTGATTCACATGGTCTGTAGTTTGAAACCACCAGCATTTCTGCAGGGAAAAGTCTGGGCTTTCTATTCCCATAAACAGTCGCAGGGTAGGAAACCCACAGAGGGTCTGAGTCAGAATTGACTAGATGGTAGTGAGAGAGCAGATGCTAAGTCATTACTAGCCACTCAATATAAATGATCTCTTCTGGGGGTCTTGTGTCTTCATGTAGCATAGTTCTGTGTGATTAGGTACTCATTTGACTGTTTTTCTTATAAGACTATAATCTTCACCAGGGAAAAGAACACGTTTCTTTTTGTAATCACTATGAACCCAGTGTTTTCTGAACAAGGTCTATCAAAATGCCAGGACTCCACCTCTCACCTACAGAGAGAGTGTTGCCTCTGCAGTTCTTTGTCTGATGGCTGTTGAATAGACACTTTGGTCCTATACAAGAGATAAAGTCCAGGAGCAAAATGTCCTTCCTTATCCATTCATCCATATAAGCTGTCATTCTTTAGCAGATTAATATAAACAAAAGTTTCCTGGTAATCTTTTCAAACATTTCCGTGAAATTGAGCCAAATAATAGGTCATAAAGCTTTCTTGTGAAAAATTCATTAGCATTTATATCTCCAGAGCAAGATAATTGGGAGTGGTTATTCACCTAGGTTGAGTCAAAAATTCAATTGTGAGCCATTGTTTTTTTTACCATTTCATATTAACCAACCCTCTGAGTGCTTCATTTCTAGATTCTTTGATGTTCACTATAACTTCCAGTGTGAGTAAACTTCCAGCATTTCTGTGTTGAACTAAAAGTAGATAAATAAATCAGAGAGAGTGTCCAATAGTTTCTGTCATTCTGTCCCCTTTGAGAGATCTGCGTTCTTTCCATTTACTCACAAAATGTTTAAAGGACCTGACTGAAACACATGATGTTAAATTACAAGCAACTTAGAAGACTAGAGCCTGTTTCAGCGAAACGTGAGGAAGGAATACTAATTCCGGGGGGATCTGATCTTTTCAAAGATGAGGGGCTCTTTATCTTTCTCACTGATCTTCTGACATCATCACCTAGTGAAGGAACTCCTTCTTGGATGCCCTTTAATTAATGCTGCTCCTGTCTCCATCTGTCTTCTCTTCTGCCTGATGTGAGTGGAAAATGAAATCCAAGTTGGCCAGGAATGCAGGTCAAAAGAAGGAGCAAACATGACAGACTACCTGATGCCCTACTACAAGGCAAAGCACCACACTCCTCACTACAAAGACTAATTAAATATTAATGACATTTGCCTTCAACAAGCCCAGTGCCCTGAAGATGGAAGAGAGAATGAGGTTGCTGAAGAAACCTGGGCTATGTAGCAATTAATCATAACCAATCATGTACCAAGTGCCACAATAAAAGCACATGTCCTATGCAGTGAATGCAGAGGAAGCTAGAAGAGATTCTGTATGGACTTACAATGAGAAAAAAATGGCTTCAGTGTCATCTAGAAGTGCTGTTCTGTTTCTGTTTTTCTTGGGGCTCCAGGTCAACTGTCTGTGATTTTTTACAAGACTTAGAGATTGATTTAGCATGTAGGTATACCTATGGAGCATGTAGATACCTCTGGCAATGAAATGATACTAAATAAAGTCCGCAACGAGAAAGACACATTAAGTGATGTTCAGAGGAAACCAGACACAAGCCTCCAAGTGTCCTCTCCTAGGGATCCTACACAGGACATATATCCTTTCTTCAGCAGTCAGTGGGGACACTGGATATGAAGTGACATCTACTAAGAAAGCTCACTGGAGGTGAGTCATATGGGTACCCTCAGCCTAGTACAGAGGAACATTCCAGATTCCCTGAAGGAACAGAGATGCTAACATACACCATAGCTTACAATGAGCCACACTCTATCAGAATGGGAACCACCCCCCAAACCCAAGTTTCCAGGCACCAGCTAAGGGCCAGCCTCTTAAACAAGCCTTTCTAAGGGTGGCAGTGTCAGGTCTGTTATGGTAACCATTTTCTGCCCACCTACCCATGTGTTTGCTTCTCTTGGTGTTTATGCCCTTAGGAAGAAGAGAGTCTGTTGGATTTGTGTGCTGCTGTCCATGTCTGCAGAATACAGGGTCTTCCTTTTTGAATACCAAACACCAAATTGAATTAAAAGGCCATTGAGCTGATTCCAACTCTTAATGACCGTCTGAGTTGTAGAGTAGAATTGCCCCAAGAGTGTCTCATCAATATTCTCTTGGAGGCCCAAAGTTTTTTTGTTGTTCATTTTCTTTCTTTCTTCCTGCTGTATTTCAAAGAGCTACAACATAGCACAGAGTTCGTGGCACCTGACCACAACAGCACTTTGCTGTCATACCCATGTGTATCTTCTGTGCTCCCTTCCTGAGAGCAAGTATCAACCAATGATTACGTCGACCATGATGTAAGAACTATTTATTCTAAAATTGGATCTAGGACTTAGTACAAGCCCCAAACCCATTTCTGACCTATGTTTTTGTTTGTGTGTTTGTTTTTAATTTGCCTTTGGCTTCCTTTTGCGACCCCCTTGTTAATTTATGGTAGAGAGTCTTACTGATCTTCTCCCCGAAGCATAAAGATCTTTCATTAATATTGTCACTGATTAGATCCTGATGCAAATTTTCAGAAATACTGTTGAAAAAGAAATTTTCGGCCATTGTAGGTTAACTCCCTATCACAATACCTGAATTATCCACTTGTGCTAGACCAGTGATTCTCAACCTTCCAATGCCGTGACCCTTTAATACCATTCCTCATCTTGCAGTGACCCCCCCCAACTATAAAATTATGTTCATTGCTACTTTATAACTGTAATTTTACTACTATTACAAAGAGTTATATAAATATCTCATATGCAGGATGTATTTTCATGGATATAAATTGAACATAAGTAAATATGTGATTAATAACAAACCAATATGTAATTATATACTATAAAATATTTATTTATATTTACAAATAAGTGAAATTTTATCTTGAAGCATAGTGTAGCATGGGTAACAGTCTTCATGCAAGGTACTCAGATATGGGGGTATCTGCATGTGGGTGTACCCACTTGGAGATGGATAGAGGAGTGGTCTCAGGTCCTAAGACTATCGGAAATATGTCTTAGGTGACCACTGTGAAAGGGTCATTGGACCCCCAAACTGGTGGCATCTACAAGTTGAGAACTGCTGTGCCAGACGGTATTTGCAAACAATGGGAATTGGTTGTCAGGGAAAATTTAGAATAGCTTACTGAGAATATCAGTCACCGATTTGACACAATAATATATATCTTAATTCAACCCAGAGTACATTGATGTAGTAAGTCAATGACTGTGCCAGTTGTCTGACTGTTCGGTACACTTGGCTTTCTGCCTCTTCAAACTTCATGATTTTGCAATCTTAATTCTTCAGAATACAAGTGCATAAGGAAGCCAGTGGAGGTCAAAGATATATTTGTGAGATCTACATAGGAAATAAGCTACTGGTGACTTCCCTTTATCCATATTAGAGTTGTGGAAAGAAATTGGTTATAAGACCAAGTGCACTAGAGAGATGACTATAGGAGATGAAAATGACAAGCCTGACTTCCATAGCTTAATCCTTGTCAGTTTTTGCCCCTTCTCATGCACTTTGGGCCTGCTCTGTTTTTCAATATTTTCTGTGGGTTTTTTTTTTCCATATTGGGTTTTATCTCTGATGTATCTTGTCTCCAGGGAACAACTCTCATGAATTTGGTCATATGATTTTTTTCTTTTTAAATATATGAAACCCAGGATGGATGAACTTATCTAGAGCAGCTGATGACCTCAAACCGCTGACCTTTTGGTTAGTTGCTGAACTGTTTTAACCATTGTACCACCAGGACTTGTTTCCTTTTTCAGTAATGTACATTGACTTATTACCTATCAGTGCATGGACCTTCCTTGTACATGATAGGAAAAGCTGATGGCGAAACCCTCAGGAATTTTTTTGAGTCATTTCAACTATTGGTCGCATGTGGGAATATTTACACCACTGAAATTGGGAAATGCTACAAAGCAGCGTATCTCAACCCTCTGGAGACCTTGTTATTAAAAAGTTTCTTTTTCTATTTCAAGGAAAACATATATGGAGTGAAAAGAATATTATGTATTGCTACTGAGTAAAATAATCCTCTTCACATGATTATTTATACATGAATTCAATAGATGTGAGATGTTGGAAAATATAAGCAAGCTCCCTGCCTTACTGAGCGGAAAGTCAGTGAGCAAGACATAATAACTCAAGAATGGTGGGGAATCTTATGCTCACAATAATTTACATTTACCAAATAAGATTGAAAAAGAGAGAGGTGTTTTTCTTTTGCCTACTCCAAGGAAATATATCCATGTCTGGGGTTTCTGAACCTTAATATAAATATAATATTTAAAGTCTCCTGAAGAAACTCCCTGCCCTCCCCCCAAATTATCAAAAGACATCTGCTTGAAGAATAGCATGTACAAGAGAGAAGATGTAGGGAATATGGGGAGTGTGTGTAAAACTGGCCAGCCAATTTGGTGGTTTCTTTGATCCAGGGAAGAGTGGTGTAGCTCGATTGGAGTTGGCAAAAAAGTGTCCTTCAGCTGTGCCATGGACCAGGAGTGATGGACCCTGCCTCCCACCGACCCTAGTCCTATGAAACACTGTGTAGACATGACCAACCTGGAAGCGGGTCAGAGATTCTGACAGAGTGGCACAAGGAGTTTGGAAAGACAACACTGCGAAGAGTGGATGTAAGAACCAAACACAAGATCACTATCCTCCCAGATGGTATGGAGCTAATGGGAGCATTGACAGAGCTCCTGTTATGTTGTAGACACAGTATGAATTTTGATCTACCCTATAGTACATTTAACCCACCCAGCAGCCCAATGAGGAAGACACCTCTTTGCTTTCAATTTTCAAGAGGGAACCGAGGTACAGGCTTGGCAACCTTCTCACACAGCTAAGAAGGTAACGTTTGACAAGTTGCTTTGGCCCCAGAGTCTACTTGTTTAATCACTGTCCTACACTCCCGGTCAAATGAGCACATCCACTCTAAAGAGAATGCTTACTTTAGACAATGACCAATATGGAACAATTGTGTTGCTAGTGAACTAGGGGCCTTTTCCCTGTTTTTAGTGTGAAACTCACTTTCCCTCAATTCCGGGGAAGCCCCGGGAAGAAAGGGCCGGCCTGCATACAGGGTCAGAGATTACATGTCATGATTCTCTGGAAAATGGAGACTGAGACCCAAGGGGAGTAAGTTCCCTGCTTCTCTGACACAAAGGCATTCCCCATGCAGAGGACTCAGACACGCAAGTGAGCAGTTTTGATCCTCTGAAATAATGCTCTCAAAGGTCCTACTCCATCTTCTTCCATCAACCCAAGCATCTCTCTGACTTTTCGAACGAGGCCATTTTCATCTATAAAACAAAGGTTGCCCCAGGACAGGGAGTGTTATTGTAGATGGAGGTTGGGTTCCTCAGCCAACCATCTTTTGCTGTTCAGGTCAGTGTGTTCAAGAGGGCTAGAGAGACTCCTTCTCAGTTGTGAACTTATTTTTGTTTGGAAGTCTTTGCAGAATAATACAAAAGGAATGAACCAAATAAGAGCATTGCCTTGCCAACAGGACCCAGGAAGAGAAGACAGTGGACAATAGAGAAAGGGCAGCCGGAAGATCAGCCAAGGTCAATTCTGTTCTTCTCTTGGTTATTGTCTGGTTGCTTGATATAATTTATGTGTCCCACCACCTTTTGGAGCTCAGTGAGGCATCGGAAAACTTGCAGGGTTTTTGGTTCTTACTGAGTTCACCGCCTTTTACTCCGATTAGCAGTCCTTGACCTCCCAAGAGGATCCCTGGTGGTGCAGTGGTTACGAATTGGCTTGCTAACTCCAAGGACAGCAGAAAGATGAACTTTCTGCTGCCATAAGTAGTCACCGTCTCAGAGACACCATCACTGGTTCTTCCCTGTCCTAGAAAGTCACTGTCAGTCTGGAAAGATTTGATCATAGCATGTGCAAGTTTGTGTTTTGACCTCCCTGCTGGGTCTACTGACTTTAAAAGACTAGATGAGACTAAAGCCCTAGCTTAGTCCACATCCGGTTCATTTTCTCCAAAGCACGGGGAGAAAATGACGAAATACACAATTATTTGGTTACACAAGTTAGATTTTCTTGAAAATGGGCATAAATCATTTTTGTTAGTGTATTCTTTTTTTTCTCCAATAGTTTCATTGAGAAAAAAATTCACACACTGTAAACTTCCCTGGGTCAGTCATATTTTAAAAGCGGTGTATATATATCATACAGTCAGTTCCACTCCCTCCTCCTCCCTCCTTCACCACTTGCTTCTCAGCTCCTCTTGAGTCCCCAATCTCTGAGGAACCATTTCATCAATGATTGTCTGTATTTTCAGGGTATTCTAAGCGCACCTTCAGATGGGAACCATTCGTGAGGCATGGCAAACCTTGTCCTGATGACATACAAGCACTCTTCCCAATGTATGCAAAATGCCTTGGCTAGTAGCAAAGTGTGATATACATGTTTGGAGTCATTTTGAAATCAACCTCTCTATGAAGGGCCTTTATAAGCCTTGTCCTGGGGGATCTCATCAGTCCGCTATTTGATTCCTTCAGAAGTGCTCTGAGCCTCCTGCATGCCCTGTAAAGAAGATGCTTTTGAGTCGGCATGCTTCAGGAAAAGTCGCTTCGATGACAGCAAATGCATCTGCTTTGCTGCTAGCTATCTGGCCTGGGCAAGTTTGTCTCTTTATAGCTCTTTCCAGAAGTTCTCTCCCCTGCCTAGAGTCCTGGAGAGAAATACTACTAACTCAACAACCCCGCTTGGAAACTATGTTCATTCACAAGATAGCTTCTCAAATATCAATCCTTTAATTCCCCTTAGATTGAATATGTTCAATGCAAGTAAGTCGTTCAAGTGAGTAATGAGGCTATAAAGAGGGAATATATGCCTTTAAAAAAATGATCAAAACTTATTTTGGGATGCTTGTTCCTATCACACCTGCTACTTTGCTGGTTGTTTGCATCTCGCATTTGGTCAAATAAATAAAATAAGGGAAGCATCATTCCTCCAAGTCCCCATTGGCAGATTATTCCCTGAAACCATCCTCCTACCATCGCCTCCTAACCC
>PVJH01011693.1:0-18918 GCA_004026705.1 Nesogale talazaci | reverse complement strand
GGTTATTGTCAAGGGGGTCAAGGTGCGGGGGAACTCGGCCACCTTGCCAGTACCTTGCAGCACTCTCCCCAAGGCCAAGAAGACTGGCATTGAGAACCATCCCAGGAATGCGACAAATTCCATTGTCCTGTCTGGCAAGCCCAGGAGGCAGATCAGCTCCCCAGGACTGTCTGCCAAGGAAACAGTCACACATTTCCATCTGGAGGAGCGCATCAAAATGACCGGGTCTGAACGAGTCACTGTCTGAACTAGAGGGCATCGAGAAAAAGGTCGGCTGCCCTCTAAATTCTAAAACGATCGAGAATCTATTTCCTGGCTTCCACATTGTTGGCCTCCTACCCCTGGGAATGTGAAAGCTACACAGCCTCGCAACACAGAAGCTTTTCCTCCGTCATCAAGGCCCAGAGAGGGCAGATAGGGGCGGAATCCCTAGGAGTTCCCGTTAAAATCCAAACCCAGACCCAACTCATTGCGTCAAATCAATTCTGATTCTAAATGACCCGATGTGATGCGGTAGAAGGGCCCCATGTGCGGGGGGCGGGGGGCTGGCTCTTGACCGGAGTAGAACATTTTCTCTTTCTCCTGCAGTTCTCATAGTACCCCTCTATTCAAACTGGTATCTCCAGAGAGCCTGTTTTTCATAGGCCTGCCCAATTCGGAGGGTCTGTGCCCCATGGGCAAGCTTGGCCCAGGTTGGGCGGAAGGGGGAGAGCTATTCCTGAGTTTAACCAGTAGATGGGGCATTTTTTGAGCGTGTGATACCCTTGATTTTAGGAAAGAAGCATCATTAATTTCTAGGAAAAACTGAGAAGCTGAGTCCGGACAACATTCATTCGATACTGTATCTCATTTTAGTACAAAATAGCTATCCGTGCAAAGAGGTGTTGAGAAGAAACAGAAAACGACCGGGGTTTGCTTTCCATAGCTGCAAATAGCTACCCCTAAATCACTCACAGTCTATTGATTACACTCTATAAATCAAAGATCATGATTTATAACAACTGGTAGTTTAGCACCAATATTGTTCTCCTAAATCCGGAAGTGCCTTATAAACGTTCCACCTTTACAAACACCAGCGGGATAGAATGAATTAACATCTATACTTGTCTCCCTGATTGAGAAATGGAATTCTAAAGCAAACCATCTTTCCACCGAGCCTTATTAAATTATCTCTGCTTCCTAAATTTCTTAAGAGGTTGTCAGATTTTAATTTAGAAATCATAGGATATTTTTTGACGGAAATGTCAAGGAGATTGTAGGTTATTATTAATCGTTGGCAGTAATTCAATACGAAGGTAATCACGTGTTCTCACATAGCTGATAACTGGACTGATATTGGAACTGAAATATAATCACTCTCTTGCTATCTACCACCTGAAGCTGAAACTCAAGGAATGTTCAAATAAAACCTTGGGTGACTTTAATGCCATTGAAAAAAATAAAATCCTTACTTCTAGCTACACCAGGTGAAAGCTTGATTACCCTTAATAGTCTTATAAAAGGGTATTATAATGGGGCAGTCTCTGGCAAAAGTGATCGTATTTTATGAACGATAAAGCTATCCCTTAGACACTGCTGGACTTCTGTCTAAGGATCCCCTAGAAGCTTCACTGCTGTTCCTCTCACACACAAACTCTCACATGTCTCATTACTGCACTATGGACTCCTTCTTCAGCCTATAGAACTTAGCATCTTCTCCTGCTTCTGCTCATCATTCATCCACAAAGGTGTTCCTTGTCAAAACCATCTCTTATATTGACTTCTCTAGCAAGTACCCTCTTGACTTCCCTCCATGTTGTTCTCTCATATTTCAAAATTGGGTCCTTGGTCTTCTACTACTCTCTCCAAAGGCCATGCCCTTTAATCTGTGGCTCTGCTGACCATTCACATACTGCTGTCTTATCCCCATCTATACCTTCAGTCCAGACAACTGTCCTTTACTCAATCACTTATGGGAAAATAAGTCCTATAGTGTTTTATAAACTGTGGGATACAATACAGGTGAGGGTTTTAAATGAGTTTAGTGAGTGGAGATGAGCATTAAAAAAATCAAATGTAGAAGAGTATAAATTATGAAGTGCTTCACATTTAGGTAGAATATTACATGAAATATCATTCCCAGTTTTATGAATTGGACACATAACATTCAATTCATTTATTATTCTTGGCCTCAAATAGTGGTTCCTTAGACATCTTCACTGAGATATGTGATGGATAATCCATATATGTGTTCCCCTATTTTATCCTAGAACTTTTTCTTGTCCAGAAAACTTGTTCTAGAAATGGCACCATTTAACCACTTACTCAAGACAGAAACCTGAACGCCATCAACAACTACTGCCAACTCAGTCTGCTAAATGAATTTGCAACCCAACACATCTCTCGATCTCCACAGCCCAGATCAAGCCCCTAAGGACTTACAATGGATTACGACCATTGCCTCCACCTGAATGGATGAATGGATAGTGATGATTAGGGCTGATGTCAACCAAGACTAGTCTCTGGATTGTAATGTCAGAGAGAGACAGAACAAATAGATCAACAGTATTCTGGAGTTAGCTTGGGTGGTTTTTCTGAAGTCCACAGGAAGATACAAAATGATTGGATCATCTGTAGCCCCAATAAGAGCTGTTACAGGAAATATTGCCAGTAACAGATGACTGTTTTCAGTGGCACTTTTAAATTCATGTTTCCTGCTCCTCAAAGGCTACTTTCCCAGACTGGCTCGTATAAATGAAAACCAAACATTTACCAGAGCATATATAAAATGCACCATCCTCCTTCTCACCATCTTTCCAGAAGCAGGTGACAGGCAGAGACCTGATTGTCCTAAGTTTATGGGTGCAAATCATCAGACCCTCAAATCAAACAGAGTGGTTGAGTTTTTACTTCCCCTTTCCTGGTTCTATTATCACCAAGATTTTAACTTGCACATTAAAAGACAAAATCTTACTTGGGAGGAAAAAGGGAAGTCGAGTTGTTCCAGTAATCAGTTGTAATGACGGATTGGGTAGAAATATGCATCTACTGTAAGACCCAATTCAAGGATCAAGGCAATAAAATATTCTTACTATGGGCCTACAAGGATCTAACCAGCTAAGAGTAGTGATGATAAACCCATATAAACTGTGACTCACTCTAGCATTTGTTAGTGTTACTTTTGAGTTAAGCTGATCTTGATTTAAAACACAAAGCAAATACATTTTTTTCATAAGCATATAGGCTTCCAGAGGGCTTCTTCACTAAAGCCTACAGGCCTATATCCCTTTGTTTTCTTTTTTTGAGGACAAAATTTAATCCACAATAGCAATCCATCTACTATTATCTGGGAAGATAAAGATATACAATACCCCAAATAACTAACATTGATGCTTACAAATCCCTATACAGTTATGAATGGAGGAAATATAGCATTATTCTTTCCCAGGTCATTCAAGACAAGTGACTCACATGAATTTGCTGAACTCCACTTCTTTGCCTGACAAACAACCCTAAAGTACATTCAGTGGACAAAGTGGGAGCCTGAACAAAGAAGTCCGAAGATGAGAGTCTCTGCTCTTCTCTTTCGAGGTACACTGCTCCTTCCAGGGCATTTCCATCTGCACGGCAGACAGACAGACAGGTTCTGGGAGCAGGAAGCTGAGCAGGAGCCACCAAAGCGTGAAGCCTGGGGAGGCAGGCGTCCTTGAGGGCTCCAGACGTCTGCAGGAGAAGCTGAAAAGGAGCCAACGTGTGAAAACTTGGGAGGTGTTTGAAAGCCCTCTGAAGACTTCAAAAGCCAAGCATCATAAGAAAGGACTAAAGAAATAAAAAACTGCCATTTTTATAGCCTTCTTGGGATTGCTACAAATTCCACCTAATAGAAATATTTAGTTGGATTAATGCTATCCACAACCTTCAAACATAAAACTGGCTGCTTTTTAAAAGCAAAAAAAAAGTGTTACCATTGAAGGGAAGGAACCTTGGATAATGCATATTTTAGAAATGCATCCAGTCTTTTAACTATGTCTTTTGCGAGAGCAGATCTGACTGAGTTCAAGGAACCTCCAACTGCTACGTGTGGAGCTCATTTTGGACTCATGCTCTGATCGAATATGTCCTTAATTAAATTTAAATTAATTAAAATTTATGAGGGTAAAATTTTCCTTCCTCAACTGCATAAGTCACAATGAAAATGTTTTATAATCCCAGATGATGAGTAACTTGCACAGTACACATACAGAATGATCACAACATCATAGAAATTTTTGGCTATAGCCCTGATACATGTCATCTGTAGGTCACTCACTCTTTTGGTTTCCATAAGTGGACTATGCAACAGGGGTTCTGAATTAAGCACTGTTTTCTTGCCAGACAGGATTTGGTGGAGTCTTTTTCATGGTAGTGAGAATTGTCACTCAAAAAGAGGAGATGGTTGACTGTGGGAATTTCCCAACCCACTTTAAACACCAAAGTGTACTTGGCAGAATATATCCCAAGGCAGAGCTCCAGGGATAAAACTTTGAGCAGTTCGATCTACAGAATAAGTAGTTTGGTATCACAGATATTTTATCTTACTCCTCTTTGTCATTGCTACCTATGTTCACAATCACACCTCATCTGTATTAGGCATGCACTGTTTGTTACCTGGCTCATATGATGTGATCAGGTCGAAGAAACAGTGGTGAATAGATATAAGATGGGAATGATATCATTTTTGAGATTCTGAAACCAAATTGATTTTTCAACTGGGGGTACCACATAGTTGAAATAACAGTCTTTGCTCATCCAGGCCCAAAAAATACATTTTTAAAATTTACACATTTGTCTTCCACTCTGATGTGCAACCATTCTGATCATACTGAAGTTGAACTATTTATTTATTGAGATTTACTTCACATGACAAAGTTCAACATTTCAAAGCAGAGTACTTTGTGATTTTTACTATACTATTTTCAAAGGGTGGGGCAACCATCACTAGTCTCTCATCCCAGAACATTTTAATCATCTCTCAAAAAGTATGATCTCTTAATCATATGTCCTGCTTTCTGTTCCCTGACAGTCACAAATCCACTTCTGTGTCTGTGGGTGTGTGCATATTCTGGACAGTCTTTCTTCTTGTTAGGCACTACACGATACAAGCGTATTCATGTTGTAACAAGTTTCCTGTGGCATGGGGAATTTTTAGGTTCATTGTTTTCTGTTATTGGAATTGAGAAATAAATATTTGTATGTAAATTCTTAACGTCATTTAGATCACCTTACATAATTCCACAAATAAAATTCCTGAGAAACCTGTTGCTAGGAAAGCAATCTTTTTTCTGAAAAGCATTTCTTTTCAAATTGTCTAAATTCAGACTTGTTTTTTCCACAATGAGCTCATTGAGTTGACGGCCTCTTCCATGGCTTGGCTATAAAGAACTTAACCTCATGCCTTCCAATCACACAAGGTTTCCTCAGATGAATATGTAATCTGATGATCCAAAGAGAGTTGCGCACAAGTCCTCTTGGCAACTTGCTGCAGGAAACTTCCTCTAAGCTCTTGGTTGTAGAAATTCTGGGGTCACTTCTGCTCCCTAGCTGGTCTTTCGTAGACCTTTTTCTTGCCTCTTGAGCTATCACCTAGGAGGCAGGTAAAGAAAACACTAGCTCTTTACCTGTTACAGAGACTTTATGGAAAATAGTATTCTGTGATGCGTGGCAAGGGTTATGTAGAATAGAGGGGAACAGTAACTCCTTAATGTACTAGGGTAGGAAGGGTGATCGCAGATGGGAAATAATGCTGTAAGAACATTTGGTATCGAGTCCTTTCTGAAACATGGTTTTGGGAATTAACTACACCCAAGCTTGTGGTTTATTGGGATGAGATGCTATAAGAATGACCCGTAAAGCATTCCACAATACAAAAGTCCAGTGCATTTGAAAGTATCAATTTTCTCCTAGGGCGCCATACATAGTGTAGCTGTATTTCTGCTTCCCGAAATTAAATCATTTCATCATATCACAGTCAGCATGGTTTTGACTGGGATAGTATATTGTAAGATAGCCTCTATCCTGAATTTCCCAGGACCAAGATAAATATTGCTTCATGCACACCCAGAATGGTCTCATAATAATAGCTTGCATTCCTTGTTATAGGTCACCTCGGAAACACCAGAAAGTTGTGCCTTTTGGAGCAGTGCAATGGTTGGCTTTTCAAACCAACCCAGTAGTTCCACTGAAGAAAGACCTGCTGATTTGCTTCCATAAATATTCCTAACATCACTGTTGTTGAATCTATTTCAACTCATAGTGACCCTACTTAGGGTTTCTGGGGTTACACTTTTTTTTTTTTTTTTTTACAGAGCAGATAGCCTCATTGTTCTACCGTAGACAGCTAGAGGGATTGAACTGCTGACCTGAGAACACCACCAGGGTTTCTTAGAAAACTCCGTGAGACCATTCTACCCTAACATGTGGGCTTCCAGGAGCCACCTGGATGGCAGGTAACAACCCCAAAGTGCACTGCTGTAGAGTTGAGGCTGACCCCTGGCAGCAGGGGAGAACTATCAAGCTTCATCTTCATCTCGAGGAGCTGTCTGGTGGCTTTGAACTGCTGACCTTGTGCTTGGCAGCCCAGCATGTAACCAGTAGACCACTAGGGGTCCTAAACAACTGAGTGATAATAAATCTAAATTTTCTAGTTGCCATTGCGTCGAGTCTTATTCTAAGAGACGCAGTTCTGAGACTATGCATTCACAGGAGCAGGCAGCCTCGTCTCTCTCCTGAGAAGTGGTAGGTGATTTGGAACAACCAACGTTGGGGTTAGCAACCCACTGAGTTACCAGGACTCCTTATTTGTGTCTGAAATAAAGGGCAATTCACATTTTGATCATTCTCCTGCAGCCAAAGGTTGTGCAAGAGTCACGGGATGACTATGGCATGTTGGAAATGAAGATTTTTGGAATTGCTAAATGTTTTCTGAGAGAAAACAGAACTATTAATCTGTCAATCCTCTCTTCACAGCCCCCCCCCCCCCCGCACCCCACCCCTCCCCACCAGCATTCCAATTAAGCTTAAAGCATTGTTTTGAAGGCAGGCCTATGGAAGCCAAGGAAATTACCAAACAACATGAGAGTAGGTGTGACACACAAAACATTCCAATGCTTTGTCTACAAAGTGCCCTTCTGCCCTATACATACATACATTACCACACAAAATGAATGGCCTTTAGTCAAAAAGCTTAGGGGATGTGCCTCTGCTGAGCAGACTAGAATTGTGCAAGTTTCTATTGAGTGGTGTACAATAGATAATAAACTCCGAGATTTATTACAAATAGACAGCTGTAACTAAGTTTTCCATTTTTAAAAATGTCCATATTTGTAGAACCCAAACAGAAAATTTAATTAGACACTTCCTTTACACCTTCTGTTATCACACTCCCTCATGTGGGACATCATCTCTATAAGTCATTAAACATATACAATGACAGAGTCACTAGATAATGCCGAAATACTTTTCCAATGAGGGCTCTATTCCTATTTGTTCTCTGACCAATATTTCTTCATTTTAACTCAAATCTCAGTTTCTCCTCAACATTCTTGGAAGCCTATGTGGAAGTAAAGATATCTATGACTCCCAAACCTTCACTGTACTCATGATTCTTCTTCTTGCTCTCAATCCTCTAAAGGAACTTAGACTTCTCTCTCTCTCTCTCTCTCTCTCTCTCTGGCAGATGAACTTGTATGTCACTGAAGTCCACTTCAGTTTTACTTTCCCTCTTTTTTAGTCACTCATACCAATATTTAGATCCAACAGTTAAGGAATTTGGAGACTATTTTGCATGAAGCAATTTCATTTTATTTTTCCTATTAAACCCTCCACCTCCCACCCCCACCCCCACCATCTCTCCTCTTTTCCTTTTCTCACCCCTATCCCTGGCTTCCTCATACTCATCAGCATCTTGTGTTCTGGTGTGTAAACCACATTTCTTCTTCTTTGTTTTTACTTACTGCAATGGTGATTTAAATATTTTACTTTCTAAGGTTGACTGAGTCTGCTAAGCATAATGCTCTCTACTTTTGCACATGTCTTGTGGTGTAGAAGAGAGATGTCACCTTTTTATTGATGAATAACACTCTGTAGATGAATGTATCAGAGCGTGTTTGGAGTTGTCTATATGTTTCACTATTGTGGAAATTGCCACAGTAAACATAAGTGTACATACGCCTTTCCATGATATATTTTTAATTTCTTCTTCTAATTTCATTAGAGAACCTGGTGGATCATAAGCTACTTTGATTTGCATTTGTTTATGGAAGTGTTATGTGGAATTCCATAATGGCGGTGCAATGGCGGTGCAATTCTACAGTCCCATTAGCAATGTAAAAGTATTCTTTGGAGGGGGAGCATCACTGCCTCTCGTGGTCTTGGGAGCTACCCAGTGCTGCTCCAGAGAGCCGCTGCTGGATTTGAACTGCCAAGCCTGCGGGCCACTTACGCCACTGGGGCTGAGCCCTAAAAGTATTCTTATCTCTACACATCATCTCCAGCATTTATCATTTTCTGTCTTCTTGAATTTTGTCGAAAGTGTTGATAAGAGGTGATAGCTCATTGTTGTTTTAATTGGTATTTCTCTTATTTCTAATAATCAAGAACATTTCTTAATATGGATGTTGGCTATCTGCATGCTGTCTTTGGTCAATGGTCTATTCATGTCTTTTACCCATTTTATTTCATTGAATTATTTGTGTTTTTCTGGTCAAGATGTTATAGATTTCTATAAATTTTGGAGATTAGCCCTTTATTTTGTGTACTATTGAATATTTTCCCCCATCTATGGGTTCTTTGTTGACTTTTTTGATGAAACTTTTGTTGTGCATAAATGGTATGTTTTTAGTAGATCTCAATTCTTTATCTTGTCTTCTATAGTGAGGATAGTTTTCATTCTGTCCTGTAGTGTGTTTAATCCTTGTATTAGGGTCCATGAGTTTGTCCCTATTCTTTCATTGATGGAGTTAAGAATTGTGTTACTTATATTTAGGTCTTTGATCCATCTTATGTTTGTTTTTGTATATAGTGTGAGGTGTGAGTGTTGTTTCATTCTTTTGCAGGTGAAAATCCAGTTTTCACAGCACCAGTTGTTGATACTGCCCTCTGGCTCATTTAATGTGTTTTGCATTGCAGTTCTTCATCAAAAATTAGTTTCTGTATATGCTTGGTTGCATTTCTAGGTTTTCAATTCTAATCCATAGGTTTTCACATGTATTGTTGTACCAGTACCAGCTGTTTTGATTACTGTGGCTATATATCATTTAAAGGTCTGAGAGTGAAAGGCCTCCATTTTGTTTTTATTTGTTAATAGGTTTTATTTATCCTTGGTTTCTTTCCTTTCCACATTAAATTGGTAATTAGTTTTTTTGGGGTTTTTTTTTTTTTGAAAATTGTAATGGAATTTGGATTAAAATAGCATTGAGTTTGTAATTTTGGTAATATTGGTATCTTCACAATATTTACTCTGCCTATCCAAGAACATGATAACTTACTCCATTTGTGTATGTTCCCTTCCATTTCTTGAAAGCGTACTCTGTAGTTTTCTATGTATGTCTTTTGTTTCTCTGGTAAGATTTATTCCTAAATATGTTATCTTTTGTGTAATTATTGTTCATGGTATTGTTCTTTTGACCTTCCTTACAGTACCATTAATGTGTTTAGCCAGGTTGACGAGAGAAACAAATTCAGAAACACTCATATATGTATAAAAAAGAGCTTTCTATCAAAGGATAATTGAATATGAAGAAAGCATTTCAGCCAAGCCCACATCAAATCCATAAATCTGATATGACCCATAAGGCGAATACTAGTCCATAAATCTCTCTTCAGACTCATACAGCCACATGCAAGAATGCAGGAAGATCACAGGACCATAGGTGAAACGTCTTGTGGATCCAATGGTGGTGGAAGCATCACAGAACTGCACAGGTCTCCACCTCATGACTTGCTCAGGTCTCAGCTTAGCTCTACAAGGTTTGTCAACAAGAAGGTGAACCAGACAAAGCATGTGTAGCCTGCCTCCAAGGAGAAGGAGAGGAAGTTCCCAGAATGCTCATAAGAAGGCCAGGCTGACAAGGAGGCACCATCAGGCTGCGATCTGATTCCAGCCTGGGATGGACTAGTCTGGCTAGACTCCACTCCTACACTTATTTATGAAGTTGACATGAAATTAGGTAACTATCACAATATCTTTTTCTGTATCATCATCCTTCATACTGCAACAATCCAACTGATTTCTGTACATTGATCTTCTAGCCTAATTTTCAATAAGTTCAAGTAATTACTTAGCTGAATCTTTGGAGTTTTCTATATATAGGACTATGTCATCTACAAATAAAGAACTTTTTATTTCTTCTGTGCTTATGGAAATACTTTCATTTCTTTTTGATATCTTATGGACCTAGCTAAAACTTGCAGAACTCCATTAAATAAGAGTGTTGATAAAAACTAACCTTGCCTAATTCCTGTTCAAACAGGAAATTATTTTACTTTCACTCTGTTTAGGGAGATGCAGGGTATTGGTTTTGTATACTTGACTTTTATAGTGCTGAGATTTTCCCTTCTATACTTATCTTGTTGGGTGGTGTTTTTCTTATTTTTTTAAATAAGAAATATATGCTGAATTTTATCAAATGTCTTTTCTGCATCAACTTATTCAATTATCCGGTTCTTTATTTTGTTTATGTGATGAATTACATTGATTGTTTTTCCGATATTAAGCTATCCTTGAATATTGGGTATGAATCCCACTTGATCATGATTATTTTTAATGATTAGTTGAATTCAGTTGACTAATATTTTATTGAAGATCTCTTGGCATCAATATTTACTAGGGATATTGGTCTGTAGTTTTCACTTTGGGTGATATATTTGCCTGGCTTAAGTATCACAATTATAGGCCCTTCATAAAATGAATTCGATAGTGTATTGTCCATTTGTATATTATGGAGTAGTTTCTGTAAAACAAGGTATTAACTCTAAGCTAAATGTTTGATAGAATTTCTCAGTGAAACCATCTAGACCTGGATTTTTTAATGTTGGGAGTTTTTTAAAAGGACCAGATCTTTTTCATCTTGACTTTCTACTTTTAATAAAATTTCCAAGCTCCAAATGCCCATAAGAGATTTAAAATTTATATATCTTGCTGTCCCACAATTTCATATCTTTTTTCACCCAAACTATTTCTCTTCCCCAATCCTTAACTCAAGAATTTTGTTGACATCAAGTATATTTCAGCTCATAGAGACGCTATTGGGCACAGTAGAGCTACCCCTGAAGGTTTCTAACACAGTAACTATTTACAGGAGTAGAAAACCTCATTGTTCCTCTGTAGAGTAGTTGATGGTTTCAAAGTTCTGACCTTGCAGTTAGTAGCCCAATGTGCTCCTACACCTCCAGGACACTGTGGGGTGCTCTGGGTAAACTGCAGAAGCAAATCCAGGGAGACTCATCTGTGTATAGGAAAGAGCTTTATATATAAGAGCAACTGGGCTTTGAGAGAACATCTCAGTCCAGTCCAAATCAAGTCCATAAGTTCTATATTAGCCCATATGTCTGTGGCAGTCGTGTCCTCATGTCAATTTCATGATTGGGAGTCTAGGGGTGGAGTCTAGCTTGTCAACCTGGAGCTAGCCAATGAGTAGCCAATGAGGCCACTGTGTGGCCATGGCTTTCTCCTGAGACTTCTGGGAAATCTCAAAGAATTTCCTAATTGGAGAAGAGAAACTTGGAGTCAGTCTACTGACTCCAAGATGAGATGACAACATGCTGATCGATCCTGATTCCTGGAGAATGGAGGAGCCAGAAAGGAGGCCACATGGGCTTGGCCTGATGGAACCAGACCTCTGGGGCTGGAAAAGCCACAGAGAGACCCCTGCCAGAGCTGAGATGTTTCTGCTGCCAATGGATACTGCTGATGGACCCTAGACCCTGGAAACGCGGAGCCATGGGGAGACCCCTGCCAGTGTCAGGACACCTCTACTGCACGTGCTTCATGAGTTGGAAGGAGAGTTTATAGACTGATATCAGACATATGAGCTAATATTGGACTTAGGACTTTGGACTGGACTGGGTTGGGATGCTTTCTCAACGTTCCATTCCTCTTGTATGTGTGTGTGCATATGTGTATATATATACATATATATATATATATATCTTTCCCTTATATCCATATGTGTGTCTATGAATTTGTTTCTCTAATGTTCCGGTACTAACACATGTCCAATACCAAATATAAAGTCCTCTTCAGATTCACAAAACACATGCAATCATGCTGAGTGCAGGAAGATCACAGGCCACTGGGTGGAAAGTCTTGTGGATCCAGTGGTGGAGGTATAAGCGTCTCAGCACTGGTGTAGGTCTCCATGTGGCTTCTTTGGCTCCAGGGCTCTGGCTACCAACATAGGTCTTTGTGTCTTTCCAGTAGAGAGTTCCTCAGGGAGCGAGTGTATGTCCTGCCTCCAGCAAGCTATTTATCTCCTTAGTGCCTCTAAATGAGGTCAACAAGCTGTGACCTGATTGACAGGCTATACCCCTCCCAGTTCACTCTTAAGTCTCGAATTGACAACAGATTGTATAAGTACCACATACTGTAAGCATAAATTAAAAATTATGCGGTACCTGATTAGAAGTCTGAAAAGGACAGATAAGACATGACTCAGGCACAGTAGACACCACCTGAGGTGTAAGGGGAAAATACTCAAAACCTATCAGTAAAACCATGCACATATGTTCTAAAATACCCACCAACACGACATATTTATTCCAAGCCAGGGTATTGTCAACTACCCTTCTATGTGTGTGAAGGTTGAATGATATATCAAGAAGACTGAAGAAGAAATGATAATATCAAAGGAGACTATTGATAGATTGCCAGAAGAAGAAACAAGTTGTCCTGGGAAAAAATACTGGCAGAATGCTGCTTAGAAGAATGGATGGTGAGACTTGCTCTCATGTCCTTTGGGCACATTGTCAGGAGAAGGATAGCATGCTTGGTAAAGTGAAAGGCAAGAGAAAAAGAGGAAGCTCCCTGACAAATGGGTTAACACCATGACCTCAGGCTTGAACATTTGTGAGGACGGTACAGAACAGGACAGTGTTTAGTTCTGTTGCATATGTCACCCTATGGTGGGGTTAAGGGGGTGGCAGGGTGTAAAACATGGAATGATTGGCTTACAAACTTTCATTGGTGGGGAATATGCTCATAGAATTATAGGCTTATGCTGTAGGTATTCACTTAACTGCAATTTTTAGGCCTAGAATATCTTTTGTTTTGTTCACTTATAGAATATTATGTTTAAATAAGATTGGCACATTTTGAATTTATATGCATTTTAGTTTTATCTGTTAATCACAAAAAATATTTTGCTATTGTTTTTCAAATTATGTATGGCTTTGTAAAAGATTAGATTTGAGAAGGGTGGTCTGTGCCAGCTACATAATTTCATGTCATCTTGAAGATATAAAAGTATAGGTGTGGAATCTAGCATTACAATCAGGTCACAGCCTGATGGTAGCTCCTTGTGGGTGTGACCTTCTCATTAAAAGGGTCCTGGGAACTTCCCCCTCTCTCTCTGCCCTCCCCCATCTGCTGGCAAGCCACTCAGAGACAAGCTAGAAACCTTCTAGAGTCCTATGATGGTTTCCACCTCTATTTGATTCACAAGAATTTTCAGCCACTAGCCTGTGATCTTCCTGCATTTCGCATTATCGCCTTGTAGCTGTGTCAGTCTGAAGAGGGATTTATTGACTAATATTGGACTTGTGGACTTGACCTGGACTGGTCTGGGATGTTTTATGGATGTAAAATAACATTTTGATATGAAGCTTTCTCTTACACACTTAAAAAAAGAAAAAATATATTTATAAGCAGCAGAACAAGACCACTGGATATCACTCTTTCCGTCATCGATTGGTTCTCTCCACATTTGGCATCCATTGAATTTCTAGAGCCAAGAGGAATACTAGCAGCATTCTCTAGTTAAAGGAAGTGCTGCTAGCAACAGTTCCTGGAACCAATGACCTTCCTTACAATGATCTTCATTATAAAATGCTGACGTGCCTTCTACGTGACTCTTTTACTTGATATTTGGTTATGTGCTTATGAAATTTCAAGTGTTACTTTTTTCCTTTGAGAACTTTGTGGAGGTCCTCCTGCATGAACTGTCTCCACTAATAGCCTGCATAGAGAGGGAATGAAGGGTTCTTGTCTCAATCTTCACCCCTTTATATATGTATTTTCTATTTACTTCAGTGAATAAAACCTAAATATTACAAAGACAATTCACTGTCTCTGTATACTTTATGGAACTGGCTTAAAACACAGGGAGCTTCATTCCCTACAGGGCTACCATAATTTCCTCCAAACCCTTCAGCTCTCATTTTCTTTCTTCTTTTTTTTTTTTTTTTGTGGACATCACTGCCCTCCTGGTGGTTGTGGGAGCTACCCAGCGCTGCTCCTGAGAGCTGCCACTGGATTTGAACCGCCAAGCCCAAGGGCCGCAGTCCCACACTCAACCACTTACGCCACTGGGGCTCAGCCCTCATCTCTCATTTTCAATGTCATCTCGGGCCACCGCTCCTGCCTTCGAGACTCACCTTCGCGCCTTGCAGCCTCCGGGTGCTGCACCGAGACTCTCCGAGTGTTGGCGACGGACCTGATCCCCAATCACACCTGAGACGCCAGATGGCGGCGACCGCGTGACTTAGCATCCTCTAGGCACTGCACCGAGGGCGCGCAGACGGACTTGGGGGAAGGGTGGGCGCTGCAGCGTGGTGGGGTTTGTACGTGGTGATTGTGTGACACCTGCGTCCCGCGGGCTTCCTCAGGGGTGGGGCATTGTTCTGAGGCCAAGCAGAGAATCTGTATTGGTAGAACCGGGACCGATTGACAGGGGGGGGAATTGGCGATGACCTTGTTGGATGCTGGGGGATGGATGTGAACTCCCAGGGAGCCCTGCTGGTCTGGGGGATCCCAGTGTACTGTGATGAGGCTGAGATCGAGGAGACCCTGCGGGCTGTGATGCCCCCGGTACCCTATCGCGTGCTTGGGAGAATGTTCTGGAGGGAAGAGAATGCGAAAGCAGCCTTATTAGAGTTCACTGGCACCGCCGATTACGCCATCATCCCCAGAGAGATGTCAGGCAAGGGACGGGTCTGGAAAGTGGTCTTTAAGCCCCCGACCTCCGATGCTGAGTTTTTAGAAAGCTTGCACCTCTTTTTAGCCAGAGAGGGCTGGACCATGCTAGATGTGGCCCGGATCCTTGTGTTTCAGAACCCAGCACCCGCCCCAGACCCCGAAATGCCCGCAGAGATGCTCAACTACATTTTGGATAATGTAATCCAGCCTCCTGTTGAGTCTATTTGGTACCAGAAGCTGACGCTGTTCTTGGGGCGGGACATTCCTGGGCCCAGGGAGGAACCTTTGACCACTGGCTGGAACACACCAAAGGGGTCATGGAGGAGTGGCAGGTGTCCGACCTCGAGAAGAGGCAGTGGCTGGTGGAGAGTCTCCGGGGCCCCGCCTCCGATGTCATTCGCATCCTCAAGACAAACAACCCCGCCATCACCACCACCGAGTGCCTGAAGGCGCTGGAGCAGGTGTTTGGGAGCATCGAGAGCTCCCGAGATGCCCAGGTCAGGTTTCTGAACACCTATCAGAACCTCGGGGAAAAGTTCTCTGCTTATGTCATCCGCCTGGACCCCCTGCTACAGAAAATGGTGGACAAGGGGGCCATAGATAAAGATAACATGAACCAGGCCCGACTGGAGCAGGTCATCGTGGGGGCCAACCACAGCGGGGCCATCCGCAAGCAGCTGTGGCTGACCGGCGCTGTCAAAGGACCTGCCCCAAACCTCTTCCAGCTCCTGGTGCAGATCCAGGAGGAGAAGGCCAAGGAGGAGGAAGAGGAGGAGGGGACAGAGGCTGCCCTCCTGCAGTTAGGCCTGGAGCGGCACTTCTGAGCTTCGGGAAGCGCAGCTGTAGGGCAAAAGGAGAACACAGCCGCTTACCCCTTCCCTTCGCCCTCTTAGGGTTGTCAGTGATGAGGCTTAGTCTTGTTTTCTGGGGTGAGTCAGGCCTACTTATTCGTGCAAACTTTGTAAAGTCGTGCCAGCCAACAGTGGAAGCTACTCAATTCTCATCGTGCGCCCCCCCACCCCTCCCCGGCCCGGCTTTTGAACCACCCAGGGTATGTTTGGTGTCATTCTCCAGTTGTGAAAAAACAAACAAACAAACAGTGAAACAGTGACATTCCCATTGAGGTGATCCAAGGAGAAAATGCATGTTCTGATATTTAGCATATGGCCGGTTCAGGGGGCATCCTCAGTAAAAAAATGTGAACATTGTTTGTGGATCATTTTCTGTGTTCACTGTAAATTGTTCATGATTTCTATTTCTTGGGGAGAAATGTGAATATGTTCAATATTATCAGTTAACTTGCAGATGCAAATTTCCTGTTTCTCATTTTTAAATACCTGGGTCAGTGTAATTGAAAAAGTATTCTGAGGCTACAACATGGAGTATTAGAAAAATGCTGTAACTATAGTGTTGTGTACATCAAGAGTTTTTCACTGTATAAGATACTGATAGGAATCGCATGGGGAGCTTGATAAGATCCTGTGATGGTAACCCATTTCCCCATTTCAGATCTTTTGTCATGAATAGTAGTCTCCTTCTTTATGCCAATTTTAAGTGTTCTAAGTTTCAAGGTATCAAGTCGACGTTCACTAATAAAAGCATTTCAAAAAGTCCCCCCAAAAGTTGCAATTTCTTTCTCTGAAGAGTCACTTATAGTTTCCATATTCAGAACGGTCACTCTTTCATGCCTCAGTTTCTGTTCTGAGTTCCTTATTCCTTCTTCAGCTGCTTGGGAGATTGAAGTCAGGAGGATAACCTAAAAGAACTTTAAAGGATGCTAATGAAAAGATTGTTGTACATGTCAGACACGGTATTAGTCACTGAGCAAACATCATCATGAGTAAGACTCAGTGAACTTGCAATGCTTCACTCTACTCACTTCAGTAAGAACTCGTGCTTGACTGTTATGGTCTTTACTGCTTAGACATACCCCATCTATCTCATTTAATCCCTTTGTTTCAGTCATTCAACAAGCTCTGCTCTCTCATGCCCCCTGCATGCTCTGTGTCTTTATCTTTATATCTAGTCAGCCTTCCTGGGGCTCTCCCTCCTTCATGGCCTCACACAGTGACTATTTAGGATCCATTTGACCTCCTGTCTTCAACTTCTCCCATCAGTTCTCCCCTTCCCAATTCCTCTTGTGCCTACAGTTGGAAAACAATTATACTTTAGGGTTGTATGTGTGACGATTGATTCAAATGCTTAGAGGTATCTGCACACATCAAACGTTAGCTTTTTATCTTCTCTTAAATATTTCATTCACATCTACGTCCCACATAGCACTGTGTCAAAACCCCACAGGAAATATGATGTCAGACTGTTCCTTTCTTTGAGCACACACTTGGTTTCCATCCTTCCATGAGTTGGCCTCATTTACTCAGAGCACAATGACTAACTGACCACCTGTGTCTGGTACAGGGTGAGGTTGCAGGTGGGAGCACAGCCATATGCAAACTAATAAATTCTGACATCAAAAATAAGCATATGGGACAGCAGAAACCTGAGGGAAGAGGAGTTAACCCTGTCTGAATAAAGAAGAGGCTTTTGGGAGAAGATGTACTTTCCTCTCTAGAATACCCTTGCTGTGTAGCTGTCAAATTCTGCTCCTCCGTCAAGTCCCAGTTCATAGTCTATCTCCTTTCTATTGCTTTCTTTATCCACAAGATAATGAATTCACATGATCTAAAATTATGTAGAAAAGAGAAAAAAAGAGAAGTGTAATGACTTGCTTTAATGATGTATGCACATCCTTCATGTGTTCTCTGTGGATATTTTTTACTCTTTGAGGCTTGTTATGAGAAATTCAGCTTGTGTTTACTTTTCAGAGGTTGTGGTAACTATATATTTTTCAAAAAAGGCAATCTTGGATGTTAACTCTAGGTGGGTTAGAGTTATTTTCAGAAATTCTTTTGATTCTATAACTTTCCCTGCCTATCATTTCTGCCCCTTCCATTTCTGTCCTAAATGTCCTCAATGACCTGAGAGGGCAGAGTGAAGGTAATAAAACACCTTGTGCCCACTACCTCGAACAAGCCTCATGCTGTCTGCCTAATTTACCAAATGTGTTTTGAAAAGCTCTTGGTTTCCTCTTCTTGATCACAGGGAAGAGGTATTTGATCTCACCCACCTAATCTCTCACTTTCAACCAGTTGTGAAAACACACCTCCTAGGCTTCCAGACTCTTGGAATCAAGGGGAGTGGGTAGCCAGAGAACAGCGGTTAAATAGAGTCCACACTTAGACTTGTACGAAGCCAGCTGCTCCCTGGAACTCCATCTGGGGCTCCTCTCAGAATCCAGAGGTATGCACAACACTCCCTGATCACTGGACTGTCAGAGGTTGGCATTTTCTCAGCTTTCCTTTGAATCCAAATGCTCTACTTTGTTTCTTCAAAACAGCATAGCCTCTACCATGTTCACTCAAATTTGTAGAATAATTATTCAATAGATTCCACGGTCTCGGACACTGCAAATAGCCGCTTGAGAAACAACAAAGAGGACTCAACTAAGAATGTTTACTTAAATTCTCAGTGGGGTGTTTGCATTACTATACATAAATGATTATCATTTTTACCTTCTTTTCCATAAGAAAGGAGCCTTGGTGACGCAGTGTGTTAGGTGCTTGGCTGCCAATGCTAGGTTGAGTCTGCAGGAGTTGGCATAAGGGAGTCTGCTTCCATAAAGGGTGATAAACTTGAGACCCTGTGGAACAGTTCCATTCTCTCCAATACTCACTCCGCCAAGTCCTAAACCACTCTCAGGAAAGCCTTGA
>PVJH01011692.1:0-67683 GCA_004026705.1 Nesogale talazaci | reverse complement strand
GTGCACTTAGAAGCTGAGAAACCAAAGTTCGAAACACTTATTTATGAGACTTTGGCCTATGATTTTCCATCTGCCTGAAATGCATTTATTCCTAATCTAGCTTAGTTTAAGTGGATGATTCATTCTTCAGGGCTCATCTTGTAGGCACCCTCCAAAGACGAGCCATCAGCAAAACCCCATTCCTCTGCTGTACACCTGAGAGTTAGTTCTCCCGTTATCTCTTCCTTTGCCTCGTTGCAAGTCTTTTCCTCGGTTATACTCGATTGGAAAATATTATGTAGTCACATGGTGTCTATAAAGTATATATAAAGTTCCCTGTATTCCTCATGATAGGATTTCAATGTCATTAGTATCACACTAGAAAAAAAAAATTCCTGAAAATAATTTAAAAGCTATTACAGCCACACATCCACAGGGAATTGCCAGAAGTTCAAACTAGACTCAAAAGAGGATGTGAAATAAAGAATATCATTGCTGATGTCAGATGGCTCTTGGCCAAACCCAAAGCAGATAATACCAGAAAGATGTTCACCTGTGTTTTATGGCGTATGTAAAGTCATTGGACTATGTGGATCATAACATAGTCTGAAAAGCATTATGAAGAATGGGAATTCCAGAACACTTCACTGTGCTCATGCAGAACCGGTGTGTGGATTGAGTAGCAGTGTTTAGCACAGAACAAGGGGATATTGTTTGTTTTCAAATTGGAAAAGATATGCAGCGAGGTTCTGTTCTTTTACTTATTCAGTCCCTCTGCTAAATGAGGAGCAGAATTATATGGAAAAAGGACATGGAATCACAATTGGAGGGAGACTCGGCAATTACCTGAGATTTGCAGGTGACATAATTTAGACAGCTGGAGGCACCTATTCTCATTTACCTTCTACTAGCTGACCCGATTCATCTTTCTAAAACAGCCTTACATTTAATTAAGAAATTTCATATCAAAATCCGTAAGAAAATTATTTGTCTGGGTTCATTTCAAATTTTTTTCTAATTATATCTGTGAAATTCACTAATCTTTTTCGGTATTGGAGTGAGTTTATGAAGTACTGCATATACTTGTGTATAAAAGTCAGTTTTTCAGCACTTTTTTTTTTTTTGGTATCACTGCTCTCCAGCGGTGGGAGTAGGAGGCCCACAGCCCCACTGCTGGAATTGAACCTCCATCCCAGTGGGCTGCAGTCCCGCGCACAACCACTACGCCACTGGGGCTCAGCCCTTTCAGCACATTTTTAATGCAGTTTTTGTGTTAGAATTAGGTGCCTGGGCTGATAATTGGGTCGACTTATCCTTGAGTATATTGGGATGATTGAACTTTCTCTTATTGTTTACCCGTGGAGTATAAATATGTTGAGTTGATTTTTTTTCTGTTCCAATATTTTTCTTAATAAATATCTTATAAAGACCATATTCAAATTCATCTTAAGGAAAGTAAGTATCTAAGGGTGTCTCTTTTTAAAACATACATCACATCAATGATAAGTTTACCTATTAGGAGTCCTTTGTAAAGTCTCATATGTACAACTCCTTCTTGAGAATATGCACAACCAGCTCTTGTGCAAAGCCTGTAAATATTGAAGCTATTAGTGTTCACATTGGTCTTTACTTCAAGTGGATTTTAATTCCACACAAGTGCCAACACCTTGGAAAGGTAAGATATCAGATATGTTCAACTTTAGGATGAAAAGCACTTCATTCAAATCAGATATTTCAAGGGCTAAAACCACAGGCAAAATTGTGGTATGTTCTATCTTGTACATTTGGGTATGCACACTAAAGATGAATCTCTTATTATAGTCTGCACACCAAGTTTTATCTGGTTCATCTGTCCATTTCTGAGACATCCAGTTGCAATTTCTTAGAAAGGAGGTGGATCCATGTAAACTCACTCAAGGACCATACAGTTGTACTTGGTTGCAGACATAAAGCAATAGAGGCCAAAGTTAGCTAGGTCAGATATTTGGCGATTTCTTTCGGAAATGATATAAGTGGTTCAAATTCCTTCAGTTAAATAAAGTTCCCCATGAAATGAATATCTCAATATATGTGAAAAGTCAAAATCATATGTAGTTTTGATACTATTCAAAGCTGGTCTGTCTTCTTTTCTTTGTCACAGGCTGTGTGACAGTACCCTCATAAATATCTCACAAGGTTTGATTTCCCAGATTTCCTTCCCCCAAAAAACATGATTCCTCAAAAATGTGTTTTAATGGAATATTTCTTCTCCAAATGCTTGCTTCTGCCAGAGATGCTCTAGATGACAGTGAAAGATGGCCTGGCACAATGGCCCAGACTTGCCTCCCTGGAAGAATCTTGCCCACTCCTGAAATGCACCCGCTGGAACGGGAGGTGGCTATAGGATGCTTTTAATTTCCTGAGTTCTTTAATCAAAGCAGAACTTCCCCAAACAGAAAATCGCTCCAAAATGGGAGCAATCTGCCAAAAAGGAGTTGTACCTGTTAATTGAAACTACTTATCAATATTATCAACTATGCCAGATTATTATAACTCTTCAAAATGAACACACATAAATATCTAAACCAGCAATAGGAATTTCAGATGCGCTCATGGGCAAGTCCTGTTTTCCTGTTTATTTTGTCCCGTATATCCCTTGCTCACTCAAAACTGCTCAGTTTTTTCCTTTTCCAAGCACTTTGATATATCTGATCAGGCCATTAAATCCCACTAAATAGCCAAAGACTCAGGGAATTTTACTACTGTCTGGGAGTACTTTGTTTAATTATAGGTTAAAGTATTTGCCCAAATTAAAGGTACAATATTTTGTGGTTTGAAGGATGGCTTTCTTACCAGTTTATTTTATTTTAGATGTTCTATTAATCACAGATGAAAAGTTTCTCTAAAGATGGCTTTTAAATTTATCTTAAGACATTACTTATAAATCATATTTGTAAATCAAAACTAAATTATACAATATTTTCTGATAAAATTTCAGTTAAAAAATCAGGTTTTCTAATCACTGGTAATTTTGTGTTTGTTAATTGATGGCCCCTACATCAATTTGTTTCTTTCTATTTACCTCCAGCAGATTAAATTGTAATCTTAAAAATTAAGAAAAAGCAACAGAATATATCAAAACTGCACTTGATTAAACAGGGCTCAGAAAACAAAAATCAAAGAAATTATTTTCAGCCTTAACATTTTAAATTACACTCAGCGCTGTCAAAGGGTTGGGATTTCCTTTTCCTTATTTTTAATTGGCTGAGATTAACTTTATCTATTTCTCTGTCTTACTTCATCATTTATATTTTAAGATCATCTTTCAAGGAATAATTCCCCACTCTATGCTGAGACTGATGTTTCTTCTAATCTGATCCTGATTCTGCATTTCTTTTGTTTTAAGGCTAGTTGCTTTAAAAGTTCTAAATATTCTATTGGCAACATCTGACCACTTCAGTTTTTATCTCCCGAAAAGCAGAGCATTTGATAATATGATAAATTATACACTTGTAAAATAATCTGGTGTGCATTAACAAAATTACTACCAGATGGTACAGGTTTTCTCATCTTAAATCTTACAAATCTAGGTGATCACAAAGATTTAAAGACCCTACCACATTAGAAACAGGCTCACAGTTAAATCTCCTTTAAGAGTATCATCTTGTATTAAAGAAAAAAAAATTCAAGAGCAATTGAGCTCCATCTGTATAATACTGCTGGAAAATAATGGAAATGTGTCTCATTGAGTGGATAAAGTATAATCTACTAAGGAATCCATTATTTCTTTCTCTTTACCTTTTAACATTCAGGGTGTCATTCTTTCACCTAGATATAGCACATCTCACCATTGCCTCATGCTTGCTGCTTATGTGACTCTGTCAGAATGCCTGATCTTTATTAGAGAAGCTTATAAGTATTTTGTTCAGACTTTGAAATGTGCTACAATAATAAATGTACGTGTATATGGAACAAAGAAAATAATATCTGTACGGGAATATCACCTACCTACATTCATCCTACAAAGAACATATGCCTATGTTAAGGGTGACATGCACACCATCCCCCTCCCCCCTGCTAGCAGCTAGATGGATTAATGATAAACTGGGTTGATTATCCAGATGAAGCAGGTTTAAATTCAGAGCATGATGGAAGGAGGACCCCTTCAATTTAACATGCTCAAGTAGGACCATATCTATTAGTTTCTACAGTGAATTAGATTAAGAATCTAAAGCTATAAGATACTGGCTATTTGTATTTTGTAGTATGGGAAACAAAGAAAATACGAGCACTTATTTCTATCCAAATGGGGGAAAAATTGTGTTTGGGTTTGCACCTGTGTAGACTATGCTTGGATTTACTTACCTAATGATCTGGAGTAAATTCCTGGTAGTCTTACTTTTCTAACTCAGAAATAGAAAAATGTCCCAGAGATGGTTGTAGAAGTTCTAATATATGTGGAAATGTTGCAGCAATAGTCTGGGTTTTATCTTAAGTACATTAGTACATTTGCTAAATGCACCACATACCCACAATTGCATTTTTCCCTCCAAAAGAAAACTACAAAAGCATTTTACAACACAGGACATCAAGTTTTCCTCAGATGTTAACATTTTTCAATATATTAAGTAATCTATGCTTTTCTACTTAATCACCAGGGACTTGAAGTTCCAGTATTATTTTGGTGTTAAACCAGTTCCGGTCTCATTTTATCCATTTCATGGTGAGCCCCTGAGTGTCAGAGTGTAACTGTTTACCTGGGTTTTCAAAGACTGATATTTTTGGAAGTACATCACAAAAACTTCCCTCCTTGAATACATCTGTGAGTGTATTCATAATTTCCAAACAGGTTAACAATTTGCACCACCCAAAGACCTTCAGTTTGGTATTAGATGTTCAAAATTTGAATTGTTTTTCACAGTAAAATATCAAACAGTGTGCCCTAACACAAATTTTAAAGTAGCACATCTTTTCCAGAAGAGATAAGGACTGAAATCATAAAAATGTCAAATGCTTGATCTCAGTTTGTCAAAATTTCTGTCAGCCTTCTTGTCATGTGCAAGAGAAAGAATAGGCTTTCCAATCTTGTATTGCTGATTTGTCTTGTTTGGGTTTTGTTTGTATATATTAGGAATTATCACAGATGGTTTAAGTCATTCGCAGTCACTGTCTTGAAGTCATGTGATATGTTTTTTTTTCAGTATATGAAACCCAGAATTGAGGAATCTAAAGAGATAGGTAGTGGACTAAGGGTCTCAGGGGGAGGGGGAAACATAGTGGTGGTGATGGGGAGGTGGTGTCTGGAGTCCATGTAGAAAAGAAATGTTTGGAAATTGGTAGCAAATGTACAATTCTGCTGGACATGATTGAACTATGGAATGATATGATGTATGTGTTAATTCCCAATCAGAAATAAAGAGATACGTATTTTATATATACATATATACACATACACACACACACACACACACATATATATATATATATATGAGTTTGTCTTGGAAACCCACAGGGAAGGTCTGCCCTGTCCTACGTGGCTGCTATTACAGGTGCTGTTTCAAATACTAGAGCTGTTTCAAATACTAGAAGGACGAGCTCCTTCTATGCGAGGCTTTAACTTGGTTCGTTGTGCTTGAACACCCGCCTGGGAATTGGCATTTCCTCCCCTGGCATACTGAAAGTAGAGTCTGCGTTTCAGCAATGTCGCAAGTGATTATTGCAGATCCCCAGGTGAATATTACACATATAGTTGGGGATATTTGAAAAGCTGTATAATGGTTCAGTCTATCTGGGGTGGAAATACAAACCCTCAGCAAATGAACTGGTTCAAAAACCCCCATTCCATACAGAAAAGATCTGAGAAGCAGAAGAATATATCCTTGGGCCTCCAGAGCCCAAAGCCATTTCTCATTGACTTGGTCTTGCTACTTGCCTCCCACTGGCTGGCATCCCTTCCACCAGAGTCCCTCTCACCATGTCATTGGTTACACTTGTGGGCAAACCATGTGGGATCCATTAAACTAAATTTCAATTTAGAGCTGAAAATTTAGAGCTAGTATGATTTAGCCCTGACTTTAGGACCAGTCCCAAACATTGAAACCGTTAATAGTATTATTTCTATTTGCATTCTATTTTACATTCAGTATGTTTTTTATGTTGGTCCATGATCCAAATGAACCATTTAAGCCCCAAAATGAATGTTCCAAACACATCATACTCCAAATGACTTGCACTTAGTCATTAGAGAAATCGGTTTTTTTTTTTTTTTACTTTTGTTTTCAAAGCTAACTGTAGACATACAAATAGGCAGGATGAACTTTGTCCATGAGGGTTAATCATTAATTTTCAGAAAAGAGTGAGACAGGAGTATAGCTAATTCTGGAACTCAATGTACACAAATCTCCTTCTCACAGGTAAATCAGTCTGCTTCTCTTAGGAAGAAAGTAGATAAGATTTTCATTTGTTTAATGTATGGTATATGTGTATGTATGTATAATAACCCCAGTGTTACAGTGGCTATGTGATGGGCTGTAAGCCATAAATCAGCACTTTGAAACTGCCTGCTTACCACCTGCTTATCCAAGGGGAAGGTTAGTCTCAAAAACTCAATGGAACAGTTCTACCCTGTCCAAAATATTGCTATGAATTAATGTTGATTCAGTGGTAATGAGTGTGTGTGTGAATATGAAAGAGAACATGAGCTAACAAGGGTGTGTTTGCATCCTCTGATGGGACCATGGTTAAAGTGCTCACCTAGCAATCAAGAGATCAGTACAGCAAACACGCCATGCACTTTGCAATAGAATGACACGACCATCTGCATCAGTAAAAATTCTTCTTACTGCCATCGAGTTGATTTTCCGACTTAGAGTGACCCTACAGAACAGTATAGAACTATTATATGGGCTTCCGAGATTGTAGCCCTTCACAGTATGTGTGCAGAGCAAACAGAGAAACTGAAGACAGCATCAAGATTAGAGGGGGATTTGTTGACACCCTTCTAAATGCAGATGACCCAACTTTTCCTGTTGAAAGTGAGGAGGATGTGAGTCACTTCCCGATGAAGGACAAGGATTGTAGACTTCAGTGTGGATTACAACTCAGTGTCGAGAAGACTAACATCTTTCCAATTGGACTAATGGGTAACGAATGTCTTGACAAATGTGGGGGAAGTTAAAGTTGTCAAGGATTTTGCCTTGCTTAGATCCACCATCACTGCTCATGGAAATGGCAATCCAGAGGCCAAAAGAAGATTGCATTGAGTAAATCTATAGAGTATTGGAAAACAATGATGTGACCTTGCGGACTGAGGTGCACGTGACCCAAGCCATTCTGTTTCCAATCATCTCCTATGGATGTGAAAAGTGGTCATTGAATAAGGAAGACCAAAGAAGCATTCATATATTTGAATTGTGATGTTGGGGGAGAGTACTAAAAGGACTGCCAAAAGGACACATTCGTCTGGGAAGATGTACGTATGACCAGAGTGGCTCCTTAGAGGCAAGGATGGTAAGCCTTGATGTCATGTACGTTCGACATGTTGTCGAGAGACCAGTTCCCGGAGCAAGAAATTGTGCTTGGTAAAGTAGAGGAGGAGGGAAAGAGAAAGAAGTCTGTCCAGAAAATGGGCTCACATGGGGGTTGCAACCATGGACACACAAGCATAGGAACAGTTGTGAGGATGCTGCAGGACCTCCCAGGGTGTCGTTCCACTGTGTGTTACACTACCTTGATGGCACCAAACAACAAGAACCACTGTGGGTGGGAACAAAAAGGTTCACCTTTCCTCTACCGGAGACACTGTTGCTTGAGAAACGCTAGCTTCGCAGTTAGAACCACGGTGCTCCCCGATAAAGACCCCAGCGTGGGAAGCCATCCGGACCTACTCCGCTCTGCCTCCAAGGTTGCTGGGAGTCAGAATGGACGTAGCTGCAGTGACTTAGAGACACGTTTCACTGAAGCAAAGGCCGTCATTGGAAATTTCTGACCTCTGGAGATCCCCTACATGTGTGAGGTTGATTTGACTGCCATTTGTTACATGTCTTTTCCCAAATATAAGGGAATTTGAACTGAAAGAGTAACAAATAGTCCCTGGAAAAGGCATTATCTTAAACTAACCTTTGGTGGTGAGGGAAATTCTCACATTAAACCAAAAGTCCAGAGAAGAAGTCGGCAGAGAAACCAGGGGGAGGAAAAAGGGATTTACTGTTGGGAAAGTATTTTCAGCTGGTGTACTTGTAACTTGAAATAGCCAAGTGTCTGAAAATGAGCTTTTCTTTCTTCAAATACTATGAACATTTGTCATTTTTATTCCTGGAGTATAGTCATAATTCGTCTATAGATTTTTATTCCAGGCTGTCCTAGCAGCGAGTCTATGTAAATTCAGAATTACAGCCAGCTGGCTGGATGTAGTGATAAAAATCTGGTTTTGTGGGAAAGTGAAAATTGCCCATAACACTTTGTTTTTACCTTTAAAACAGCCAGCCGTTGTTTCATGAGATTGTGAAGGAAATAATACGTTAGCTTTAATAGGTACAAGCTAAATTAACTTATCATATGCATATACTCTTGCTGGAATTTTCATCCAGCTAAAAATCAATTAACTTTATTAAAGCTTTCAGGAGATAGCCCTCCGAGACTATTTCTGCTCAGAACCACTCTTTCTGCTGCCTCCTTTCTCTAGGATTCACTGGGCTGTGATCTAAATGACTTGGGAACCAGACACCTGGGGAATGGGGTGCAAGCCCTCACTGTCCCATCTGCTCTCCATTTCACCAGCGCCCAGCAATTGCCTGCCCTGCTTTGGAACACTGTAATTTAGCATGGACTTTTGGTTGATTGCAGTGGGCTTCCTAACTGACTGGCTAAAGAAAATGGGTATCAAAGAGAAAATGCCAAACCCCATGCTTCATGTTGGCTGGAAGCCACCCTTCAGCAAGCCAAGAAGAGTACTTTTTAAGAGTACTTTTTCTTCTTGTCATTCCTCCTTGTACAACTAGGATTCATGAAGAAGTCCTCTGGTGACACAGACTAAATACCTAGAAAAGTCATCATTTATACCTTCAAAAAGAAAACCACCCTCTCCCTTGAGCCCGACCTCTCTGCAGGATGGCATCCACTTGCCTGCAATTAGCCGTGCACATAGCCTGCACGTAGATTACCAAGGACGTGCTGTTGCAGGGGCAGCACCAGCCAGGAACCAACTCCACAGTGACGAATTGCTATGAGGAAATAGGAAGCTGTGCAGGAGGAGAGATGGCATTAACGGAGAAGTGCAGCTGCCGGGGACATAGGCAACAACTCCGCCAGGCCCGCGCTCCCAGCTGGCAGCTCACCAAGCTGTGTAGACAGCCTTGGGTTCCCACTGGGATAATTGCTTTTGCTGTATGAGTCTCTTGTTGCAGCTCTCTGTTGGTCTAGTGTGTTTAAACTCCTGGCGGAATTCATGTTGGTTTTTAAATGGTACTGAAGATTATACCAGCAAACAAATGAAATCGAACCGTGTTCTGTTGCATGGATGTAGTCCTGGTATACATAAGGGATGCCAGGAGAAAGATCCTAACAGCCTATGACGCCCTTCAATCAGACTCTATAGAGAACAGTTGAAAGAGCTGCAACAAATTAGGAGTTTCTTTCTTCTAGTGAATGCTGCCCTGACCCTCACCAGGAACAATTTAGGATAATCACTTGTTGGCTTTCCACTGGCATCTTCATGTTTTCTTTCTGCAATGTAATCACCCAGACATCTTTTTGGTAAATAGAGGGTTTGTTTTTAGGGGGTATAAATCACACAGTGCTTATAATTTGTGTAAACTATCAAAGGGGAATTGAATTTTACATTAAAATGAATTAGGAAATTAATTAGCAAAATCAAAATGTGAACTTTAATAAAGTGACCACATGTCCTGCTTTTTAACAATTTAACAACATTCCGTAGCATTTTAAAATTAAATAAATATATTGCAATACTATTTTTGCATTCTATGCACATTTTTGTTGCTCCATATAGACCATATTTTTAATCAAGAACCCCCCCCACCCCCCCAGGTCAATGGTGTCCTGCTTAAAATCTGGTCACTTTCACTTTGAAGTAGTCAATGGAATCCTTCACAGTAAAAAAACTAAAGTTAAAGCATCACTATTCATATAAACTATTTTTCTTTATTAATATATATCATATCATTCTATAGCTCAATCACATCAAGCAATTGCTATCCACACATTCCACACATTCTTCTACATGGAAGCCCTTGTTGAAACTCTCCTTTTCTTACTTTGATCCATCTTTGAGGTCAACCAACCTCAATGCCATCTAGTTGATTCTGACTCAGTGACCCTGCGTAGGCGCTCGGAGGCTATACATTGTTATGGGGACACAAAGCCTCATAGACACACGCTGACCCCAGGGAACAGGGTACAGCTGCGCCTCTGGGTTTCTGAGACGGTCACTGCTGTTGTTTTATGCCTTTGCATCAGCTTCACAGCGGCTTTACGCCTAACAGTGACACACAGCCCAATCCTCAGCACAGTTGTTCCTCTGCCCGTGCCCATCGTAGCAGCCACAGTGCAGAGCCTTCTCCGTGAGGGCTTTCCTCCCCTCTGTTGTCCCTCCACATTACCAAACAAGATGTCCTTCTCCAGGGACTGGTCCCTCCACACAGCATGTACAAAGTGAGGAAGTCTTGCCATCCTTGCCTCTGCCCATCCTTCTAAGGCAGGTTGGTCTGTCCCTTTTGCAGTCCACGGTACTTTGAGTCTGTTACTCTAGTACCACAAATCACGTGCATGGCTTCTGCTGTTGTGTTCCTTATTCAGTGCCCACCTTTCACAGACATCTGAGACCATTGAAAATGCCATGGCTTCTTTACATTGATTTGTAAGCCTTGCTGAAAGCTACAATTCTTCATGTTCATCCGCGAGTGCGTCCAGTGCTCCTTGCTTTCTGCAGGCACGCTGGTGGCCTCTGGGTGTCACAGGTGTTAATAAACCCTCCTCCATTCTTGCTGCCACATTGTCCTTCACAGAAACAGCTTCTCTGTAGCTCCTTATGGCAGGAATAAGCTTCGTCTTTCTCCCACAGAGCAGTGGGTGGTTTTAACTGCTGACCTTGAGCTTCTCAGCGCAACCTCATCATTCATTTGTACCTCGCCAGTCTTCGTGAACGCCATGCCGGCGAGTGTGAAGTCGTGTAGCCCAATCTGGGAGAGAAAAGACGCTTTCTGCTCTCAAAAGAGTTACAATCCCAGAAACCCACGGTGGCCCTTCAGCCCCATCCCGGGGGTCGCTAGGGTTCTACTCAAAGCAGTCACAGTCTCATCTTTCTCCCAGAGAGCCCCTGCAGGGTTTGAACTGCCAGTCTCGCCGTTAGCAGCCCCAAAGGCATGCCACCTCCAGGAGTCCGCTCTTGTTTTATGTCACAGATCCCTATCGCAATGGTCCTAAGAAAATAGCTAGATAATTTTGTTCACGGACAATATTTAGAACAATGCAATGTACATCTCACTCACTCACTCTCTCTGTTCTTGCTAATCAGAATGAGCAGGAGTTGAGAGAGTGATGGAAATGTGGAACGGAGGCCTAGCTGAGCACTTTAGCCAGGACACCCCCCAGGACTCTGTGGGAGTCAAAAGCCCTTCAGAAGAGCAGGAAAAGAATTGTAATTTGATTCTGGTTTCTTGTTTATAATAATCTAAGTTGGAATGTCTAATTTGATACTTAAATGTGAAATCATTCATGGGCACATAATGTCATTTCAAAAAACTCTTATCTTTGTCAAACCAAATTAAGTTAGCAGAATAAATGAAAATTAATTTTTTGATTTTTCTTCTTGTACTAAAGAAAAAATTTTAGCTGGCAAGTAGAGTGTTAAGAAGTCTATATTGCTTTATTTCAATGATTTTGGATGAAGGAAATTTATTAAAATCCTAAAACTTATATTTTAAAATTTTCTAATAATTTTTATAATACTGATTAAAATGGAGATCCTCAGGAGAAAACAATGACAAAACTATGACTGTATTTATTCACAAATATGGAATGACTTACATCAATTAATCTATACTTGTGAAAACGATGACATTGTATAAGATAGGGCTTTTCTTTTTGGGGCGGGGCATCACTGCCCTCTGGTGGGAATACTGCCACCGGGGCGTAGCCTTAGGGCTTTTCTTTTTAATGTTCTCATTGTACTACTTACGTAGGGGCATGAGTATGAAATGTAGAAAAATAGGGACTGAGCCCCGGTGATGTAAGTAGTTGAGTATGGGACTGCGGCCCACGGGCTTGGCGGTTCAAATCCAGCAGCAGCTCTCCAGGAGCAAGTCTGGGTAGCTCCCACGACCACCAGAGGGAAGTGATGCCCCCCCCCCAAAAAAAAGAAAAACAAATACTACATTGTTTTAATATAGATGCAAAATATATGAATGATCTTTCAGTGATTGTTTTCTAATTAGCTATGAGGCTTTCCATATCTTTACTTACAATATAATTATAATACCATCAGTGCTTTTTTTCGTAAGAATATGAAAAAAATCATCCTTTTAAATATTGGGATAGTATTTCTAGAAGACATGGAAGTTTTAATGCAAACTGCTTAATATTAACGGGCACTCATCCTAAAGGTTGATAAAGCCGTTGTCTTCAGTACAGGACTATATCTTGGGCCCCACAGAACCCAGATTTATTTTTGTTTTGCTGTCATAACTTTATGAATGTCATTGTTGAATTACCCCTAACTTTTACAGTGCTGGGACCTCTGATTGGAGAGAGTCTTCTTCACAGAATGCGATTGAGAGAAATCCTTGGGGACCAGGAATGCCTGCCTTGTAGTTTACTTCCCATAGGATAACATGACCAGACGTCCCTCTTTTTAACAATTTAACAACATCCGACAGTGTTTTAAAATTAAATAAATTACAATACTATTTTTGCGTTCTATGAAAATTTATGTTGCTCCTTATAGACCAAATTTTTAACCCCCGCCCCCGGGTCGATGGTGTCCTACTTAAAATCAGGTCACTTTACCAAGGAGGATAGCTGGAGCTGTGACTGGCCATCTGGGTTACTTATTTCTCATTGTCTTTGAAGAGGCTTTAACTCACCCAACATTTCTCCTGTCCTTTACAGCAGCTTGATAGCTGATCTGTTGGTCAGAGATCCTAGCAGGATTGACAACATTGCTGTGTAGAGACACTTGCCTAAGGAGAAACATGGTCAGCTGCTTAAGGACAGGGCACCAAATGTAGTTCAATACCTCTGATTGTAATATCTTTGTAAGATAATATACATGATTCAGTGGCATTATTTCTCAGAAATAATAATTTCTAAATCCAAGGGCTTAAAAAAAATCACTGTTGTTGTTAATATTGTGTGTCAAGCCCTTTTACTACACATGATTACTTCTAAGACTGTAATCTTTCAAAAAATGGTAAAATCTAAGCAGTGCACAGTATCTTACTGGATTCCCACACATGTGTATCATATATATACATATATATATCCTTTCAAACATATTTTTTTCAACACTATAAGTTAGTATGCTATTAATTCTCTTTTGAGATGTATTTTTCAGTGGTAGTTTAGTAAAAAACTGTTTTCGATGCAAAATCTATTAAAGGAAATGAGATAAATTATATGACAGTTTGGTGGTTAGCATTTTGAAATCATCTTTGAAGCCCTTAATGTAATTAGTGGTCTCATTTTTGGTCTGTTGAATTCAAGTCACATTAGGTTAATGTAATTAAAAGCAGAAAAGATCTGTGTAGCCCAAATAGTTAATTAGCCCCAGTCAGTGTAGAAGGCTAACCTAGAGGTGTATGGGTAACGTTGTGGGAGTGATCCCTGAAAAAAAAGCTCCTTATGTAACAGATATTGAAATGGTCTGACTTGCTTTAGGGTACAAAATGAAGACATCCCAAAGAGTTCATGTTAAGTTCATATTTCTGATTTTAAGCAGTGATTATAGGGTGACCTGTATGCTTCATAGAATAAAGGATAAAGCCTTACTTACTTTTAGAAGGAAACATTGTTCTATATATTCCAATTAATAATGTTTCTTCTTATATTCTGGAAAGGAAAGAAGTGATGGTACAGCCTAACCAGGTTTATAAAATGGCTCTTGTCAAAAAACTAATGTAGAGATAACTTTTCCGTTCTGTTTGTCCTTAAATAAGAACTTCCTTGGAGGAGACAATGACACATGCAAACTGCTTTTCTTCTGCTTGAGTCTTTAGCTAGGAAAAGACTTAAAGGAAAATAATCATCGTTTACTCTAAGCAACATAAATGGTGATACATAAGAATCCTTTACATGAAACACTATGGGTTTTTTCTTATCCTCACGTCTCTAAAATATATTTACATGTATTTTAATCTGAGACTGTTCCTGAGAAAAAGAAAAGATTAAAAGATATTTGAGACATTAATATTCTTTATCGCTTTCCTGCCCTCTCCAATCTTCAGTCTCTTTCCCCAAAAGGAAGGAGACCACTGAGACCTTTGTTTTGTTTTGTTTTCATCAAGTATGTAGATAGTGAGGCCCCCCTTTGAGCACTGTCTAGAGCATATGGAAATGTGGCTTCTAATGTGGTTACTGCTGCTGACTGGGAAGGTATATGGTAATGAGGAAGTAAGACCTCTGCCTTGGGTTTCTAACATAGGCTAGATGCCAGCATATTGTCTGAAAGCTTCACTTCAGTTTCTCCATCGCCAGGATTATGTTAATTGAAGTAGTGTTGCTGTGGTTCAATGTTTAACATTGTGTCTATTCATTATACAGACTTGTTTTCGATAGCTTTACAAGTTGGCTGTCAAATCCAGCTGCAAGAAGAGACCTGCCAGGAAATATTTTTTAGCATGTTTTAAATAGTGCCTTTTCACATTTGTAGTGGTTTTAAAAAAAATACATGTTAGACATAGTTTTCATTTCTCTGAAGAGAAGAATGGCCAAGTTCTGTTTTAGGAAGTGCAGAGCAGTGTAGAATGCAAACTCACCCATTACTATCAATGTGTTTATAAGGCTCCACATAAAATAACGATTGTGAGAAGATGTGTCTTTTTTTTTTTTAGCAACAATTTATTCTAATTTTATTGTGGGCACTTACATCTATCACATTCATACATTCATCCAGTGCATCAGGCACATTTGCACATGTGCTGCCATCATTTTTAAAGCATTCCCTTCCCACTTGAGTCCCCTGATATCAGCTTCCCATTTCTTACCCCTCCCTCACCAACCCTTGATAAGTTATAGATTGTGTCTTAAACAACTCACCTGCTATATTTGATGAGGCTATGATAGCACTGCTCTGTTTTCTCTTGTTTTGTTTATTGAACAGATCAGCCCACTGTGTCTTCCACCCTTATGACCACAGAGAATGATGACTTGTGGCCAACTCAGCTTCAGTTCAGCCATTCACATTTTGCCCAAGCCAATGGCACTTTATAGAAACCAAAGACTATTCTTTCATTCTTTGGTATTCCCTCTTTTGCCCTGCCTTTTGGGTGGTTCACTCACTTTTTGTTCTTGTCTGTCTTAATCATTCATGAGGGAATACTTTCCCGAAGGCTTCCTGAGGTTTGTGTAGTCTCAAAGAAGATCCCCTTTGGGAACCTTAGTCCCTGCTGTTTGTGAGGATAGAATGAAATCTTTTGTAATGAAATTCCCTTACTGTTGGATTGGGGCCTTATCTGGGGTCTTATACTTGTCTGAGAAGTCTGAGTAATTTTCTACCAAGTAAAACAAACATTCATGTGAATCTATTGTCTCATTGTAGATCCTCCTGTCTTTGACTGCTTAATCCAGCATTTCTAGCCCTAGGCTAGAGCTGAGTTTTTAAAGCAAGGTTTCTCAACTTCAGGAGTATTGATTTGGGGCCAAATAATTCTTTTTTGTGGGGTGTGCTCCGTGTAATGTAGGATGTTTAGTAGTATTGTTGGCCATTATCCACTCGATGCCAGTGGCACTTTCTGCTCCTTGTCTGAGTTATGACAACCCAAAAGGTCTCCAGACATTGCCGCACATGTCCCGGGAGAGGAAAGCGCAGTGCCTTCCTTGGAGAGGAATGTTTGGGAGAAAGCAATCAAGACATAAACCTAAGAAGTACTGCCTTCTAAGACTTCGTCTTGTTGATGCAAATGAATATTTTCCTGATAAAGCCAAATAGACTTGTGTTAGTAATTAATTTTAATGAAAAATATTTAAGATTTATTTCTAGTAACAGGGCAACCAAAGACATTTGAATGTGCAGTTATCAAATGCATCAGTCGTCAGTGTATAATGATCAAATGCATAAATATAATAGGGAATTCTATTAATAATATGAAGGTATTTCTCTTAGTGCCATGTGTGGATTTTTCTCAGGAATCTCTCGTTGCAGGAACTCTTGATGGTGCAGTGGTTAACTACTTAGTCCAGCAGTTCTCAACCTGTGGGTTGCAAACCCTTTGGGGTCAAAAGACCCTTTTCACAGAGGTCACTTGATTTCACAACAGTCCCAAGATGACAGTTTTGAAGTAGCAACGAAAGTAATCTCATGATTGGGGGTCACCACAACATGAGGTGTACTGTATCAAAGAGTCACAGCATTAACAAGGTTGAGAACCACTGGATTAGTCTTTAGCCAGAAGTTGATGGTTTGAACTAACACCTGCCCTATCAGACAAAGATGATATAATTTAACTCCATAAAAATTACAGCCTTAGAACCCCCATGGACAATTCTGCCCTGTCCTCTAGGATCTCTGTGTGTCAAAATCTACTTCTGGCAGTGAGGTGGATGCTCCTGACATTTTGGATAAAGTGTGGGTGAAGAGTTTCTTGAATGGGGGGGAAAAAGTGGTGTAATTCACTGACCTTATGTATGACGTCTTTGATCATTAATAAATTTACTGTTGTTCCCAGAAAATAATACTTTTCTCCCCCATTTAAAATATATTAGAGCTGAGGTGGGAGGGAAAATGAAGAGTGAATGCCAATGGCTCAAGTAGAAAGAAAATGTTTTGTAAATGATGATGGCAACATGTACAAATGTGCTTGACACAATGTATGGATGGATGCATTGTGAGCAAAGATGTCGGAGTCCCCAATAAAGTGATTTTTAAAAAATCTATAATATTATATTTTTTCAATAAAATAATTTTAGTGAAAAATATGTATCATATAACTTAATTGCTTTTATTTTCAAGCATAAATTAATTTTAATTTATATCCTGCATCAATATAAATGTCATTTATATATAAACTGTCATAAAGTTGTATGCTTCTAGCAATATTATAGTATGGAATAAAAGTGGACTCACTGAAGATTTCCCACTTTGTAGAAATATTATTACATGGTACATGCACTTAGACTCCTCTATTTATTCTGGCTGGAGACAAAACCGCCCGAGCTGCCTTTCTTGTACATGGCAGATGTGATTTAGTAAAAATAGCTCTAAAGTACATTGTTTTAAAGAGAGAAACCTTTTCTCACTTGAGTTTTCCAAGTATTAAAACACAGAACCAGTATTACAAACTCTAGGGATTTTTTAGCTTTCTTTGAATTCTGATTCACCCCTCAGCTATTGTTGCCTCCCACTTAGCTCAAGATTGACTTCTTCCTAGTCTGTGGATCTGTCTCCCAGCACCCACCCCACCCCCTCATAAAGCTTGTCAACTAAGTTCTGCTTCTTCCCCACCTGCGTGTGTCCTTTCCAAATAGATTTGCATTGGGCTGAGTTATCTAATGTTAGTTCGTATGACCCTTGCACATTGAATGCCTCCCACTATTTAATATTTGTAAAAGCGAATTAGTATTCCCCCAAAGAGGAGTCGCAGGGAGGGGGCGAGTCAATCAGGGTGTAGTAGAGCACTATTGGGTCACGCAATACACTCGTTTCCTCGAGGCCTCCTCAACTCGCCCCCCACCCCCAATCCCACCCCCGCTATCACCACCTCAGGGCCGTCTCCCTATCTAGACTATCTTATCTAGAAAGATATCCTATCTAGATAGGGTCCTATCTAGATAGGATCATGTACATAGGTATAGATAAGAGATAAAATCACTACATATGGAACCCAGGAACAGGAATGGGAATTGTAGTGATACCAAAAGGGAAGGGGGAAGGGGAGAGAGTTGAGGGTGGGGAGGAGGTACGGCCTACAATGAATGACACACAGCCACACACACTCCGGTCAGGGGGAAGAACAACAGACACTAGAGGGGAAGGGAGACAGCGGTCAGTTTGGTGTGAGATTTGGAAATAATTAACAATCTACAATATTACCAGGGGGACATGATGGCTGAGGGGTGGTGTGGGGGAAGAGGAGCTGATCCCAATGACTCATTGGAAAGTAAATGTCTAGAAAAGAACGATGGAATATATGTACAGATATGTTGACTACAGGATTGTGAGAAGAGTTGTAAGAGCCTCCAATGAAATGATTAAAAAAAATGAATTATTATTCTGTTGTGCTGATGCAGTAAAGAAAAGTCTGCATTTGTTGAGAACTGTTTATTCTTTACTCTTTAATTGACTGAAAATGATTTTAAAAGCATTTTATTTTCATTGTAGATAGCATTCATTGAATTACTTTTAGAACAGAACAAAATTTTAAAATACTAATTTCCTCTTGTTTGCTACCACTTTAACCTATTGTCATGTATTTTCTTCAGAAAAGAACTAGTCATCATAATATGCCAACACATTCAAGATTAGAATCTGAAATTCAGGAGGAGATCTAATGACCTGCTCAAAATTCTACAGCCAGTAAGAACAGGTCTTGGACTTCCTCTCAGGCTGCTTCCATTTCAAAAATAGAATCCTTATCATCCTGTGGTCTGGGTAGATTTATTTCCCCGTAAAATCTTTGGGATGTGGATGTGTGAATATTTCAAAAGAAATACACTTTTAGAAAGTTCTTTTATTTTTATTTTTTTCTCTCCGAAAGTTCTTTTATTTGATGATACCCAAATCATTCTGAAATTTTAGTCTATTATGCATTCATTATGATGACAGGGCTCTAGGCCATGCATTTCTTTTCATTTGTATATCTCACGTAGGCACAGATGTATATCTTTGGTTAAACCTCAGCCTAGTTGCAACTTGCTGTGTGATATTGCATAAACCACTTAACTTACACACATGTAACTACATGCATTTTTTGAGGACCATTTGCTCTACCTAGATAGACAGAATGAAAAAGAGTCATTAGATATGCTTCCCTGCCTCTGAGGTCATAGTCAGGGAGTAAAACTTACTTTTTAATGCATAATGAAAACACATTCTGCTGAAGGGCAGTATGGGCACAGAGGATGCAGTGGAGCTTATACTTTTTTGAGCCACTGGCCTCTGATGAAAAATTAGGTTATAAATATTCCCTAACAGTCAACCCACAGGATTATGCTAAAGTCTGAAATGTAATAATACATATATGTAGGTAAAGTACATTATGAACCATAAGGGATTTTTCATTATGAATCACTAACATGAAAATTTGGTATACCTTTGATTCTTAATTAAGAGCCCTTCTAAAGAGATCATTGAACTTCTGGGGAAAAATGATGCATGCAAAATGATGCGATTTTGGTGCTCTTTATAAGAGGAAAGAATTCGGTCTCTTACATGTGAACTACAGTAAATGCATACATTAAGTGTGGAATATGGTACAGCTATTTAAGTTGAGACTGAAGATCTGTCTAGATTGTATTGAATATTGAGTTGCAGGTGTAGGCTGTAGAGGAGCTCATGTATTTGATTCTACTCTTGTAAAAGGTTGCATTCATTATGTGTACACACACATTTAATGTATGTCTATGTGTGTATATTTATGAGAGTTGAAAAAATGTTCATACAGTAATGACATAACGTTTGAAGCATCTTGTGACAATTATCTTCCTCTTTGTATTATTCTATTTGACAAGTGAAGGGTGAGAAATACATACAACTATCATGTACTAGACATCTTTCTGTCCAGACTATTAGATGACCGGCTGATTTTGTCTATAACAAGATTTTCCATTCAGCAAAATTCTTTTGAGTAGTTCATGCATGCAGCAATGTTCTAGGTCAAAAGGATAATGAAAACTGCAGAGAAAACTCTGTGGGTTGTACTCAGAGTGGGTATTTAATACCTCAAGCATATCATGAGTCATGTGTTTTGAAAACCGCTAGGAAAAAAATATCATGTTCTAAAGCCACAGAAACTTAAACTTCTCTGTTAATACTTGTTTTGTCCCCTGCACAAAAGATTTGGTTGCACTATCTAGTTTGGGTGCCTGGATTGAAATAAAACAATTTAAGGGATTTCAAAACAGTATGACTCTCCTCCTCCTTTATAAAGGAATGGTTTCCGTGAACTTTAGAGAGTATAGTGAAAGAGTTTTTGTTTAAATACTTGGTTAGCCTCATTTTTTACATTTGCCCATTCATCCCTTCTTCCTGTTGTTTGTGTGTGCATTTGTGTAATTGGTACACCATACAGAATAACTGGGGTCAAACCTCCGTACATAAACATACTGGAAGTTGTCCCTGACAAAAACTTTCCATGATTCAGAGCATTATTGACATGCATGGATAATGGAACTCAGCTCACCAATTAGGAGCGTCTTAAATGAAGCAAAGGTAGCCCAAGTTCCACATATTAATTTTAATTGATGGTTACCTGCAGCCTATTTATTGCAGTGGGTGTCTACTTACATTTGTAAGTAATACTCCTTCAATTAAATAAACGTTCATCGTGTACCCTAATGTGGGTTTCCAGGTGATTTACTGGGATTCATTCAGTCTATATCTCCTTTGCCTTCAAAAAACTGCTTGGGATGCCCCCCTGAAGTGGAATGTCCAACTATGGTTTGGCAATTGATACATTTCTTGGAATGAAATCTGGCAAATTAAGTAATTGAAACATTTTTGTTTCTCTTTTTTAAAACATATGATCATATTCCTGAAACTTGTATCTGAAATATATTTATTTGTTAATTTATTATAAAGAATTGTCATTTTCATTTTACCACTTGCTGTCCAAGTTATCCACAAGTGTTTTGGTGTTTTTATTTAACAAAATATTATAAAAGGACTGAATGATTTGAAAGCAAAAATGTCTAGATATTTAAAATTTTTTCAAGATATACAGGAATTTGAATATTTCTGGACCTTACATTTTGCCTTTGGAATTAATTTTGTCTGTAGCTGCTTCCTATAACTATAGCAAATACTACACATACATGTTTTTGATATGATTCAGCTTTAATGTCAATTATTATATGTTTAGAATGTATACCTTATTTGTACCTTTCATACCACTGGCATGTAAAAAAACATAGCTGAAGCCGTGTGAAGTCATCATGTGACCTTTTTTTTTTTTTTTTTAAGATACGTGGGGGAAAACTCATGATCACTTACACCCGAAAGAGTGATGCTGGCAAATACGTGTGTGTTGGTACCAACATGGTTGGGGAACGCGAGAGTGAAGTAGCTGAGCTAACTGTTTTAGGTAAGTGGAATTTTATCCAATCTGTTTACTTTAAAACTTTTTTAGAAGGTAGAGCAGTGGCATCAGGAGTAAGGGCGAGCAAAAATGAACAAGCAAAGGAGACTGAGATGAAATTGCAAAGACATAGGAGGAACGCTCTGCTGAGCGGAAGGGGCTTCTAGAAGCAGCATGGGGCTACATTTCCAGAGTATTTAAAAGAAGAATGTACTGAGCATCCCAAATACTCTGCTGTTCTTCCATTTGCTTTCATTTTTCCTTGAGAGATTTTCTTCTTCCTCTAACTTTAGAGAGACCCTCCTTTGTGAAGAGACCTAGTAACTTGGCGGTGACTGTGGATGACAGTGCGGAATTTCAATGTCAGGCCCGCGGTGACCCGGTGCCAACCGTCAGGTGGAGGAAAGATGATGGAGAGCTTCCCAAATCCAGGTTCGGATCGTCTGTTCGGAATTTTACCATTTCTCATTGCACCATTGGCTGCATGTTGCCTGTAAAATCATATTCACCCTTATATTTGGGCCAGATTCAATACAAATTTTAGATAGATCAGGAAGTTACCCTGTTTCATAAGGCTCTCTAATGTATAGCTATATTAGACTATATAAACCATACATGATCTATAAACTATATTCTTGACTTTGATCTGCATAAGAAACACGTGTAAAATGTGACATTCCTTAAACACATTCACTTAGTCAAAGTAAATACCAATTTGTGTGTGTGTGTGTGTGTGTGTGTCTAATCACCTAGTACAGCGTTTCGATCAGACAATGAGCCGATTAAGTACTGGAATTCCTTGCTTCCTGCTACAAAATCACCAGGGAATGGGAAAGGATGAGAGGTTCTTGATATCTGACAAGACCGTAAGTTGGTTAGGCAGAGAGATACATGCTCAGTCTTAGGTTTTAAGGCAGTACACTGAAGTAGTCAAGCTTTGTCTGTAAACTGCCTTCTTGAATTTGTTCACTGATTCAGCAAATAGCTATTGAGTTTCTGCTAGGTTGTATAGGTAAAATCCCCAGTATTTTCTTGCTCTCACAAAGCCCAGATAAGGATGGATAAAGAAACACCTATTAAAGGTTCCTATTGTCACACAGGAGAGTAAAGTAAAGGTATTGCTAAAAAAATATGTAGAAAACTAAGGTACCAAAATGTGAAAGCTTTATTTTTCAACATGTCCTCCATTTGGTCTATGCATTTCTTTCCTTTTTAAAGACTTTTTTGGGGACTTGTGCCACTCTTATCACCATCCATCCATCCATTGTGTCAAACTTATTTGTATATTTGTTGTCATCATCATTTCAAAAACATTTCTCATGACTTTAGCCCTTGGTATCAGCTTCTCATTTCCCCCTTCCTTCCTCCCTACTCCCCTCCCTCCCTCATGAACCCTCGATAATTTCTAATTTATTATCATTTTCCATATGTTGCACTAGCTAATTTTCCCCTTTACTCCCTTGTCTGTTGTCCATCCCCCTGGGAGGTTCATTGTGATCGGTTCCCCTTTTCTCCCCCCCACCTTCCCCTTCCCTCCTGGGATCTATGTGTCTCTAAGCGCAGTGGTTCCATCTCTTTAACTGTCCCAAGTAATTTTTCGCTCTGATGTACACACCCCCACACCAGAGCAATGTTGGCACTCCGGTGGTGGTGGTTGCTGGGTGTTGCCCAGTGCGTTCCTACACACCATGACCCTGTGCCCAACAGCACATCCCTGCCAGGCCCTGTCCCATCTCACAGATGTCTTATGGCCAAGCCCAGTCTTGCAGCCTCTGTTGTCAACCATCTTGTCGAAGGCCTCTCTCTCTTTCACAGTCCTCTTCTTTCCCAAGCAGGATGTTCCCTCCAACGACTGGTTCCTCCTGATAACATGTCCAAATTAAATGAGACAAGGTCTCACCATCCTTGTACCTTTCTGGCTATACTTGTTCCAAGACTAAAGTGAACAGATGGCCTGCTTTTTAACAATGTAATAACATCCCGTGGTATTTTAAAATTAAAATAAATTTATTGCAATACTATTTTGATGTAGTATGAACATTTTGTTGCTCCATATAGACCAAATTTTTAATCAAGAACCATCACCCCACCCCACCCCCACTCCTCAGTCAATGGTCACTTTATCTCAGACAGATTTGTTTCTTCCTTTTGCAGTTCGTGGTCCTTTCCATATGTTTCACTAGCACCATAGTTCAAAGGATCAATGTTTCTACTCAACGTACAACTTTCCCAAGCGGGTAGAATGTAGCATGGCCTGGGGCAGGTGTGCCTCAGTCCTCAGCGTGACAACTCTGATTTATAACCCTTTCAAGAGATCGAAGGCAGCAGCCTTGTCCAGTGCATTGTTCTTAGTCTTTTGACGGTTGTTTCCATGAGCTTGGACCATGGAGTCCAGTACAATAAAATCCTTGACAACTTTACCTTTTTCTCTGTTTATCTATTGGTGTTGGTATGAATATCACCAATGCATTGGTGATGTTATCTACTGGTCTTAAGTCAAGAGTTTTGACCCCACAATATTCTGTGAGTTTTGTGGACAAAAGAAGGCCTGCAGAGGTAATGTCATGGCTGTCAGGTCTTGTGATGACATCCTCATAGGATAGCCCCAACCTTGCTACCCTTGAAGAACGAGCAGATGCATTGTTGTGATGACAAACAATTCTTCACCTCAACCTTTCCTGCCCCTTTTCTTGCCATGCAGTTTTCAATTTCCTCAAACTGTCTTCCTAATAAGCCCTAATTTGCTGTGGCCTTCAAGAAAACCTGCCAAGATTATCCCTTGAGAATAAAAATGAGCACGCAGCGAACCAACTAAACTGCGCCTTCTGAGCTAACGGCTCTTCTTTTGAATTGAACGGCTCCAGGATAGCCCCTTTGGAAGACATTGTTTTGATTGGACCTTATTCTCTGAATCATTGGTAAATCCAAGACTCGTCCCCAGTTACTATTTATTTCCTAAAATCTTCATCAGTTTTTATCTTGCTTGAAGCTTAATGGAGAGATTGTCTTTGAGCTAGCTGATCTATACAAGAAACTTTGGGCACTCATCCCACCAAAAGATTGTTGAGCTCAAATGTTAGTTTAAGAATGCAAATAATTCAAAAGTTGAAGAGAAGGATGAGTATCGGAACGTAAAGTCTGAGAATTTGGTTTGCAGAAAGCTGTGAATGATAGTGGGAGCTCAAGATTCATTGGTAAACTCCCTCTGTCCACAGCTGAGGGAGAGGAGGAAAGTGATCACTAAACGGAGTGCACTGGAGAAGGGCATCCAGAAGGTCAAAGACATGAGCCTGCCTTCAACAATTACAATTGGCAGCAGATTCCTCCTGTGATGCGTGCTGAACCCGATCTGGTTTCCAAAATCTCATGCATTTGAGAGTTGCGTTGTTTTATTTGGTTTTTGGTTATACATATTGAGGTGTACCTCAGAAGTGCTGAGTCATTGGGGCTCGCCCTCTTGAAGTTGCAGTTTATGTTTTTTCATTTTCTTTTGTATGAAAATCAGGGTCAATGAACCTACAGCGTCAGCAAGTGGAATAAGGGTTTTTTTTTTGAGAGGGTAGGGCACTGTGGTAGGGGTGAGGATGTCAAGGAGTCCAAATGAAAAAACAATGTTTGGCAACTGTAACAGCAAATGCACAATTCTACTGGACGCGATTGAAATATGGAATGATTTAATTTATGTATTTAATATATGATTTAATCCCAATATATAATGAATGAATAATTTTTTAAAAGAATGCAAATGCCAAATCATGTAACGTCCCATGTTTAATAACTACCCATCCCATCAGTGGTAATTCTAAGTTCTTCTTCTACCAGTGTCTGCATTTCAGCCACAGTTTCTTCATATGGAGAGATGGATGGTCTTTCCTCTCTTGACTCATTTAACAATTCTTTATAATTTGATGGAGGATTACTCTAAATTTGTGGCAAATCTTCAATAATGATTGGGGAAGATGAGCTTTTTTTGTTTTAAATAAAATCACTTTTCCCCAACATACCAAAAGTCTCATTGTTTTTGTAGACACACTAATGGGACTTCAGGAGAACTTGACAGTGCCATGAGGTATCTGTTGTACTCCTCCCTGCAAGGTTGATGGTTCAAAACCAGCAGCCACTCTGAGCAAAAATAAGAGACTATCTTTTCCCATAACAAAGATAGCCTCTGAAACCTTAGGGGATTGCTGTGAGTGGGAATCAACTTGATAACAAGCGTTTGGATTTTCTACTGTGACTAAGACAGGTGTGTTAGTGAGGGAACTTGTCTGTAGCCACCCAGAGACTACAAAGATATACTTACATATCTTTCATTTGGAAGAAGCACGTGCAAGTATGAACCTGAATCTTAGTAGCACTGCTATTGACTTACCCATTTCCTTCAATTCTATTTTTCCACCAAACTTTCAGATGCTTCTTTGAATGAATTGTTTTTGTAAATTATATGAACAGTATGAATAATAAACTATGTGGGGGAAATGTATGGCAGAGAGTTCAGATGAATGATATAGTGGGTTTAGCCAGGCAGGTGAGATAGAGGCTAGTGTCTTCATGGAAAAGAAATCCTTAAGACTAAATCGGCGATGTGGATGAATTGGCATTGTTGTAAAGGAAGATATATAGGTGTACTGTGTTTTAAAAAGTCATGAATTCATATGATGGAGGAAGAATGAAGGTTTTATTGAACAGAAGGTGCCTATGGAATGTGAACCTTGGTGACACTGTCAGGTAAACCTTGAACTAATGGCAAGGTCAGCAGTTCAAATCTGTCAGCCACTACATGAGTGAAAGATCAGGCATTGGCTCCATAAATGTTTTCTGCCTGGGAACCCAGTCTAGCATTTTTGTGAATTGGAATCATCTTGATAGCTAAGTTTTTTTTCTTTATTTGTTAGTTTGGTAGAATATAACGTTCACTTAGTTGTCATTCAAACAATAAGGGGCTGTGGTAATTTTATGGATCTACTCGATTTGTTTGAAATAGGGAATGATATGTTCTATGTATTCTATCCCAACTTAAAAAGAAGTTTATGGAAAAATACATTTTCATGTATATCTCTCCACAAACTTTATGAAGGCTGTTTATATATACACGGGTCTTGGGTCAGATAGAAGTTAGAGACCAAATAGAGGTTGGGAATGTCTGTGTGTTTGATCAATATGTAAGTAATAATAGATCATATAATGATGGGAGAGCATTGAAGGAGAAGGGTTCTGAAGAGAAATGCCAATGGTGGTTATAGTTAGGAAAGGAAGTCAGCAGGAATGAGAGGGGACACTTGCATAACACTGAAAGATGCAATTTCAACTCTGTTCAGTGGCATCCATTTAACAGAACAGCAACCTTCCTCCTTCTCCTTGCTTTCCTTCCTTCCTTTGCCCCATTCATGCACAGCCCTGTCCCTGGATTTTGGTTTTCAACTCATGTTGTCCTTCCCGCTTGATTGGTCTCGGGAGGACTTTCCTCATGAGTGATATTCTTCCTATGCCTGGATATTGTCTGGCTTAAAGGAAGTTTAGTTCTTAAGAAAGTGTGTGTCTAAGTCTCAGGTGTTCACTGATCCATATTAGAGATGTCAGCCTCGCTTTTACTATAGTTTTCATTTTGCCATTTGGTGACTTTTTACTGAGACCTTCGTCAGTGCGATGTGCAGTGGAAGCAAGGCACCCTCTGGTTCTTCTGCGTTCAGGTTAGCAGAGCCTGTGCTTCATGGAGTCCCTTAGGCCCTTGCTCTCTTTGCTCTGATTGTTTCCTTGAGTCTTTGCTTTTCTTCGCTTCCGAGAGGAAGGGATCACTCGGTGTATCGAAGATGGCAAACTTACAAGCACTGAAGACCTCACTGCCATTCTCGAGAGTAGGAGACTAAACATTGACTTTATGGACTATGTAATGCTGAATAATATCAATGTCCCCTGAGACTTTTTGCCCCAAACCTGATAATTTAGTGATCAGTTCCCCGAGGTATTTGGTTAATTGCATAACTCTACACTCTGTATGCTCGATTATAAAGCTGGATATACTTGCAGCACATACAAATAAATATCCGCTTTCCATCTAATATATGCTCTGGGATATACTCCCACACTCTATCCCACACCTGTTCAGTTGTCTGGATGACTGCTGTTACGCGATTGCTCTGCAGTTTCCCATGGTTGCCTTTACCTTTACATCCTTCCTTGTACCTTCCTTTATTTTGTGATATTGCACTTAATGCCCTTTTATCATAGACAGTCTTTTTCTTAACTAAATTTAAACATATCTACTATCCAGGTAATAATTTTCCTTCCTTCATCCTTCCATCCAGGGTAACCATCAGAGGCTATTTATTCTTAAGTAAACTGTGTTAGTCCTGGTAGACTAGAGGAATAAATTTCATAGACGCGCATAGGGACATAAGGAAAAGGTTTAAATACAAGAGGAATGGGACATTGAGAAAGCATCCCAGACCAGTCCAGTTTAGTTCAGTCATATGTCCGATATGAACCCATATGCCGGATATCAGTCTATAAAGTCTCCCTCCAACTCACAAAGTCACAGACCAGAGGGGGTAGAGTCCCGGTGCTGGCAGGGATCTCCCCATGGCTCCCCACTTCCAGGGCTCAGGGTTCATCAACAGCATCCAGTGGTGGCAGAAGCAACTCATCACTGGCAGGAGTCTAGGTCTCTCCAGCTTCAGAGGTCTGGCTCCATCAGGGACAAGCCGTGTGGCTTCTCCAGCTCCTCAGACACTGCCATCTTATCTTGTCCGTGATTCTTCAACTCTGAGACTAACTCCCAACAACTGGGGAGATAGCTTCTCATCTTCACAAGGGAAATATTGCAAGACTTTCCAGATGTATCAGGAGAAAGCCATGCCCACAAAGAGGCTTCACTGGCTACTCAATGGCTATCTCCAGATTAACAGGCTAGACATCACCCCTACATCTCAATCATGAAATTAACATAAGCACATGATCGCCACATAAACCTTTATTTTTTCTCTTAAAATATTTATCTATGGTTGACATATTTCACTCGGCATCACTCATTGGTTGTGAGACAGAGCACTGACCTATCCTTATTCTCTAGCATGACATAGCATCCTACTGTGAGGACGTATCAGAGTCTGGTATCTGTCTTCCATTGGTTTGCACTGAGGTGGTTAACATGTTTTTGCTGTTCTGAGTAGTGTTGCTATGAACATGGGTTGGCATCTATCGCCTTGTAGCCTGGCTCATATTTTTCTACACTATTGAACTAGTCATGGGATTTCTGGATCTTATGGTATCTAAATTTCTAACAACAACAAAAAAGAAACATTCTGTTTTTCATTGTGCTTAGGGTTTTACCATTTTCTCATTTCACCACCCCTGTATATGATTTCCAACCTTATTTCTAATCTTGATTTCCAAATATTTCTTTCTTCCTTTTGCTTTGTGTTGATCATTGATGTTATTTCCAGGGTAAGAATGTATCTCATAGTTGTTTTGATATGCATCTCAAATGCCTAGTCATCATAAGCATCTCTTCATATACTTTTTGGCCATCTACCTGTTTTGTATTGTTTTCAGTGAAAAGTCTGTTTCTATTCTTAGCCTCTTTTTTAAATTTGAGTTTTTCTTTCTTTTGCTGAGATATTTTAAAGATTAGTCACTTGTCAAATAAGTTGCTGCCAAAGTTTTCTCCCAGTCCCTTGGCTTTCTTTTTGCTCTTTTGAAGAAGTCATTTGGTGCTAACTTTTTAGAGCTCCCAATTGTCTAATTTATCTTCTTTTGTTTGTAGATTTTTAATTATTTTTGCCATGAGAATTGACTTGAAAGCAGTTTGGTGCTCATTTGAGGGCCTCAAGTGTTAGGTTACTGGCCATATTTTCCAAAACCACTACCACCCATTGAGAGGAAGATGTGACAGTCCCCTTTCATAAACATTAGTTACCTTAGAAAGCCTGTGGGATGAGATATCAGGCTTCAAGAACTAAAAAGCACAACATTGCATGCTTACTTTCCTGATATGATCCCTGAGGACAAATGTGTGCATAAACAAATATGGTGAAGAAAGCTGATGGTGCCTGGCTACCAAAAGATATAGTGTCTGGGGACTTAAAGGATTGAGTAAACAAGCAGCCATTCAGCTCAGAAGCAGTAAAGTCCACACGGAAGAAGCTCACCAGTCTGTGTGATCATGAGGTGGTGAAGGGATCCGGTGTCAGGCATCAATGAGCTAAAATTATATTATTAATGAGGGGGAGTACAGATTGGGGACCCAAAGCCCATCAATAGGTGAGGTGACATCCTTTTGCAGAGGGGTTACAAGGAGGAGATGAGCCAGTTAAGATACAGGGTAAGAGCTATGAAATATGCAACCTTCCTCTAGATCCCATGCTGCCTCCCACCCACAATCATGACCCCAATTCTACCACATAAATCCAGCTAGACCAGGAGACGTGCAGTGAAGTTGGAAACATGGGAAACTTAGGATAGATGATTCATCAAGACTAGTGATAGGAGTGGTAATACCAGGAGGGTGGAGGGATGGAGGAATAGAAAGGGAGAACTAACTTCAGGGATCTACACGTAGCCTCCTCTCTGGGGCACAGACAACAGGGAAGCGAGTGTTGGGACACATTGTACAGTGTACAGGATGAAAAAAAAAACAATTTGTAAATTACTAAGGGTTCAAGGAGAAGGAGGGAGGAAGGGTAATATAGGGAGCTGATAATGGGGGGCTTGGAGGCAGGGAGAATGTTTTGAGAGTCATGATGGCAATGGGTGTGTAAAAATGGCCTTCATACAACTGATGTTGTTAGGGATTGTGATGGGAGTTATATGGGCCCCCAGTAAAATGATTCATTAAATAAAAGGGGGGGGAGGAGAAAGGGGAGGGGTTTTTTTGTTTTTGTTTTTTAAAGGGGAGCTGGTACCAAGGGCTCAAGTGGAAAATGTTTGGAAATGTATGTGGCAACATGTGTGCAAATGTGCTTGATACAAATGATGTACTGAATGTTGTAGTACCTGTAAGAGCCCCCAATAAAATTCAAAAAAAAAAAAGAAAGAAAACCTGTGGGGCAGTTCTACTTTGTTCATGACTTAGAAACCACTTAGTGAGAGTGAACCTTTTCTGTTTGTCTCTATATTTCCTTGGATAATCTTTATAGGTTTAGGTCTTACCTTTAGGTCTTTAAAACATCCTCAGTTCATTGTTGTATATGGTGTAAGATAGGGATTCTGTTTCATTTTTCTCCAAATGAATGTACAATTTTGCCAGTACTATACCTCCCCAATTTCATTGATTTTGACTTTGTATTGCGAATCAGATGTGCATGGCATTTATTTTTGAGTTCTTGATTCTATTAACCTCACCTGGCTATGCTAAATTATATTCATCGGTAAAATTGCAAGGAATTTTATTCTTACCCCATACGGTTGTTCCATTTTTTTTTTAAAGATAAACATACAAAGTACTTAACTCTGGAACATATCAAGACTTTTAATGAAATTCATTTAATTAAAGGTAACTGTCTTTAGAGAATCTAATGAATAATAGCCACATTGATTCAAAATTACCTTTCAGAAAGTAATATGTGCAATAGCAATCCACTCCTTATTTGCTTGTTGACTTAGAGAAAAACCACAGAGTACCCTTGATGTTAAGCTTTTGGAATAAAATGTATGATCTCTGATGCCAGTTCCCAGCCTATAGATAGTCAGATCTTTGAAGTCACTTAACTGTGCTCTCTTCTATTATGTTATTAGATATGAAATTCGAGATGACCATACCTTGAAAATTCGGAAGGTGATGGCCGGTGACATGGGCTCATACACATGTGTGGCAGAAAACATGGTTGGGAAAGCGGAAGCGTCAGCTACTCTGACTGTCCAAGGTAGGTTCGGGGTCCACTTACAATGGTTATTTTGGAATATGACATCTATTGCTTGAAAAGTGAGTAAGCTAGTGCTTGAGCAGCCATTAAATGAGCACTATAACTATTGATAAGATGTTTTCTTTCAAATATGTTGAAGGATTTTGCTGGTTTCTTTGTTTCCCATGAGAACTCTGTAAGTATTTGTTATAGGACATTGAAAACATTTCAAAAATTATGAAAGGTTTTACTTTACTCAGGTAGAGGAAGACAGTGTGCCTTAAATCTCTAGGGTTGAAACATGGAACTATGATCCTCTTTTAATTAAATATCGGCTAGTGCCATGAAACTCTCTTCTTGGAGGGAAACATGAGTTTTCCTTATGCTGAATTATGTTCCCCTCGGATCTTGTGTGTTTACCACGTAAAAATGAGACCATTGTCCACCCCTCTAGAATGTAAGATCTACCACTATGAGGGGCAATTTTCAGTCTTTTTTCCCCCCTGTGTACTCAGGGTCCATGAAGTAACAGACATGCGGTGTGTTCAGGGAATGAATTGTCCTTACAGCTTACACATTTTGATAAATATTTTCCATTATTGGTACATGAACCATGATGGGTTTTGTGTGGTCCGACTCTGTGTTGTGAAGTTCGGAGTTATATCTCACGTAGAAATGGTTGTCCACCTGCAAACTCCAGAAATTTCATCCTCAGTCACCCTATTCCGTCCTGCATGATGTCATACTGATTATAATCACAGTCATTTCAGAATTTTCTGCTATTTTTACTCTTGTTTGGGCATAAATTGTTCCTTATAGAATATGGAGACAGTGATCATTGAAAAGCAGAGTAATGTTGAAACAAGTCCCTATTTTGAGAAGTATGTAGTAAACAAGGGTTTGGGTTATAACCCACTTAGCGTGTTTTGGGGTCTGACATTAGCGACACTCAGTGCTGTCATCTTTTCCGCAGGCTGTCTCCTCTAAGACTGTTAAGAACACAAAGGTGGCTTTTGAGGGAATGCTTCCACCGTGGGTTTTTCTACAAAGGAGACTTGTGGGCTTTTTACACTGTGAAAAAAAGAATAAAGAATATTTCCTTCCTGTCTCTGAAGCCATTATGCCCCACTTTGGGGTTTTTAACTTAACCTCATAAAAACAGAAGGGGTAAAAAAAGTTCAAGAACAAACATTGAATTTCTAAGGCCTAGACTACTTCTCTTTAATCTAAGTTAGACTGGAACGCCACACAAGGCTACAAACTGTAAGAAAGGAAAGCGTTTTTCCATTTAGAGGAAACACAAATTTAAGAGATGTCAAATCCGAGTTCAAAAGCCCTCCAGAGGGATTGAAAATCGCCCAGACATGAAAAGGTGTATCTATCTCCCGGCAATTGTGACAGGGAATTTGATTGTGTACCGCCCGGCATGATGATATGGGTTTCACTGTATGTTTTACAGCCTTTTGCCTGGGGAGCTTGATGCTGTTCTAAATAATAGCCATTCTTCTGTGTCTATAAGAGAAAATGATATGAAAAGAGAGTCTTTGTGCAATTTTATACCCCTTTCCAAAGTGAATTCAGCCTTTGGAATTCCTTATGGAATTCTTGCTCCCTAAGCCTGGATTTCAGTGGAAATTGAACATAAATGAACAAATCTAGAGTATACTTGAGAAATTTAGGTGTACTCATGGTCATGGCATTGGGTACTATGTAAGCCAATGAGAGATCTGTATGAAGTTGGGGAGATATTATTGTATTCAAACAAAAAAATATGCTACCACAAACAATCAAAAATATGCTAGCATCATTGTTAACTTGTCTTTTGAGATGCCAATGTATACAATATGTGCAAGAGATAATTTGATTCCCAACCGCAATAGGTCACGAAGAAAAAAATTAATCCAAAGGAAATTTGTCTTTTTTCTTTATTCCATGTTTAAGAATGGGAGATATTGCAAAGGAAACTAATCAGAAACAGATCTATTAGATAGCAGGAAATCCTTACCATAAGAAATTCAGTAGTGCAGTTATTTTGACACCTGCTTTTTGTGTTTGGTTTCATTTTAAAAAGCACCATGTGAGTCTGTATTGTTGTGTATATAATCCTCAGTTGCCTCATTCCTCACACAATGAATATTAATTTTAAGAACTAATGTCGGGGCAGCAAAACTCTACACTTCTGGCAGAAGTCAAGTCAATAGCTATTACCTACACCAGGAGGGATCGTTCTTCCCGAGTGCAGTTCTAATGAACTCCAGCCTCTTGAGAAGAATCCTGACTGAAGAGTTACTCTTCCTACCCCACACCCTTCTTCCAAAAACAAAACAAAACTCACTGCCATCTGCAGCGGGAGTGCCCTGTTAGGCAGACTTGCACCACCTCTGTGGGTTTCCAAGACGGCATCTCTTTCCAGGAGTAGAGACCCATGCCTTTCTCCCACAGCCTCTTCTTAGGATCCAAAATTCAGCTGAAGCTGCCATGTTGCATTTCTTTAAATACTCATTTCTCATCGTTACTGATTTCTTTGTCTCATTTGTTTGTGTGCTTATCACCTCACCTGCCATCTTCATGGTACTTTATTTAATCAATACTTTTTTTTTTTTTAATTTGAGAACCTGATGGACAGAGCATAGCAAAATTTGAAAAATAGTGATCCTTACATAATTCTCGAGCAGTAATTCATTCTCGGGTACTGTAAATGAGAAATCAGAACTGCCTCCATTGTCTTGTCATGGTTCAGAATGTCACATATCAGTGAAACTTTTTGTCTCAAATGTAAGATCTCCATTTATAAAACACATTCATTCTTTATAATACACATTTGGGGGCGAGGGAAAAATACACATTTGGGGTCTTACTAGTGCCACCCAAGGTAGTTCTGAACCTATGCTGAAGTTTTGGCAAGTAAGTGGATTACATAATTTCTGGAAACCATTACCCTTCAAAAGAGCTCTTTGACACAGTAAGGATCCCTGGCGGTACTCTTGGCTAGTGTTAGACTGCAGACCACAAGGTGGGCTGTTCAAACTGTGAGCCATGCTCTGGAATAAGAATCAGGACGCCCCAGACAACCTTATCCTGGCTAGTGGTGCTGTACCTCACAATCAATCCAGTGGCATTCAGTTGCCACGGTGAAAGCTCTTGACTAACCAGCTGCCTAGTGGGAAAAGATGTGGTAGTAGAATTCCACAAAGATTCCCACTTGGAAACCCTACAAGAAATTCTATTCGGTCCTATTCAGTAGCTTTTTGTTGGAATCAACTGGACAGCATGGGTTTGGCTTAGATTGTGCGACCACTGGAGAACTGAAACTTTTCCCAAGACATATATATTTCCTGTGCAATAGAGTGCTGTTCTTAAAAAAAAACAAAACTCAGCAGAGGGTATCTAACACCCATTCTGATTTCATTACCTCAATGGGTCATTTCTGTTCCTTTTTCTAATTCTCGACATTTCAGTTGGCTCTCTATAAATTGAGGTGATTTCTGGTCAACTTCTTCAGAGAATACTGAGATTGGTCATGAAGAAATAGTCTCACAAACTGCTTGTTCTCCTTCATGATCACTAAGAACCCTCAGTGACAAGTCCAAGCTGTGGCTGAAATATATTTCAGAAAGAAAAAAGCTTCTAAGAGACAGCTTCCCGCCAGCGACTGATCACTGCCCACCTGAATCTTATACTACATTTGTTTCTGGAACAACAGTGCCAGGATTACATTTCTTGGGAAACAGAACGTCAAACCCACTCAACCAAATGAAAAGTTTGATTCATAAGGAAGAAAATTTTATTTTACTTGGCATGGAGCAATTTTTATGAAAATTCATTAATATCAGGACATTAGTGATTAAAATGAAATCCAGCCATAGATCCATAGGCATTATGCTACAGAGAATATCCATGTCCCTTTACTTTGCCTATCAGTTTTGCTGTATCACTAAAACTGTGGTCAGAATGAAATTCAAAGAATGTCATAATTTAATCTATCAAAGAATAATTAATATTATGTGGATACCTATGGACCAATAAACACATTGTAAATAATTATATTTTGAATGATTACAACAGAAAAGTGCTTCTGCGTAACCTCTACTTTGCCAGAACATTAAATTATTTCTGAACCTGACATTCTGTCATTTTCTAGACAAATCACTAGTTTGTAATGTCTAACTTTAAATGAGATAAATCTTGCTTTATTTATTTTGCCATCTGACACTTAGGGACTCAACGCTAGTCTCTATCCATATTTCCCCTGGGTGCATGCCCACACCTCCTCCAGGAAAACAAAGGTCTGTTTGTGGATCTCACTTACACAGACAGCTTTGAACATCTTTTGCAAATATGTGCCACCTCACATTTATTGTTATGTTTGCACTGTAATGTCTCCATTTCATAAGTCTGAACCTTGCAGGCTCTCCTGGCAGGAATAAATTCCCTATCGGAACTAGTGTTTCATATTGCATAATGACCCATCTTCTAAGGCACTAGATATATAGTATACTATTTACAAGCGTTTCATAGGTTGTGACATACCTATAAAATATCAAGTCTAGCCGGGACAAAATGGATGCATAGAAGTGCTCTGCCAAGCCTTCAGACAGGGTGTCATTGAAACTCCTCCCAGGCATGCTTTCACCTGAGCTGCAGAGAATCCCTGCAAGTGTGTTCTGTGTGTTTACATGTACCCGCAAGAAACCTGCAGGGGGCCCCACAGGTTACCCAGGGAGCTGCTATCCTCAAAGGGGCTGGTTTGCACCCACTAGGTTCTCAGCAGGTAAAAGACAAGACCATCTACTCTCATAAAGCTTCGACAGCTGCAGGGGCAGTTTAACTCTATCCCAAGGGGTCACCACAGGGAGGTTTCCCATCTAAATCTGTCAGATTTTATGAAGTACCAGGTCAGACCTTTTTGAAATCACTCAAATGCTACCTTAAGTAATTGTACCTGTCTTTATTTTAAAGCACTTTGTGTTCATCTGAACATGGGGGTTATTCAGCCCCCACCCCCTGTGGTTTGTTGTAGCCTTTACAAAAAGCAGAGGGGAGCTACCCAAAGTGGTTGTTAAACCCCTTCGAGTAGGTTAATATGATGATGACAGTCATGTTGCTAATTTTCAAAGTAATTCCATTTTTGATGTGTGATTCCCAAATAACAACATAAAGGAAAAATTCTACATCCAATGTAGTGTAAATGTACCATTTCTTCCATTTCCAAGTTTGCCCTCAGCCTCTAAGGTTCCCTGTGATTCTCTGCTTCAGTGACAGCCAGTGCTTAACCAGGGCACAGTGAATGGCATTATTAATCTTTCTGCCCCCTCGCCTCCTCGCAGATTATGCAGCTCTTATTACTGTCACAATTTCATTCCCAAAGTAAATTTGTGACTGTCACCAAAGTGATCCTATTCCCGTCCCTGTGTCTTTCTCAGGAAACTGAACTGAAAGGGACTTCCGTACACCAGCCCTTTCCCAAGCAATCACAGTTTGTCTTCCCTGGGCTGAGCCATTAAGAAGCCCCAGCCCATTTTGTCTGTCTCGCTGACAGCAGGAGCTAAGAGACACAGAGGCCCTCCAAGTTCCTGGAGGTCTGGAGGTCGGAGGGCAGAGCAGCCCCGCACTGGAAGATCTGCATGGAGTCCCCACTTCACGGCCTTTGGCCCTCAGGCCTAGTGCCTGCCTCAGCACACTTCTCTCAGGCACCAGCCTTTCTGGGAAGCTCAAGGATCAGTTGCTCTCCTGCCCTTTTCCACTGTCAGCATCGGCTTTGTTTCAGGGCAGGTGCCCTGCGTGGGCGCACCCAGGGTACTCGGTGTCCACGAGGAGTAGATCACTGTGAAGTCCCAGCTCTTTCCCAAATTCCTGTTCTTCCTTCCTCAATTTTGTCAGCCCGTTCATTTCATTTTTAAAATGGTAGCCTTCTGTGAAGCATTATAGCCTTGGTTTTGTCTTTTTAAATTTACCACTCGGCATAAAATAGGAATGGTAAAATGAGTGTTAGAGGCATCGATGTGCTCTTTACCCGCCCCTGAGGCATTGCTATTTTGCCCCACGCAGCCCATAAGTACTTGGGCCCCCCATGGCGGGCGGGAATGGCTGGCTGCCTCTTTAGGTTGATTGTGACAGCTTTGGGAAAACTGAGCCTGGAATTTTAAGATGGACAGGAGACAAGGGAAAGATGAAAGCTGGACAGTTTGGGGGCTGCTTAATTGCTACTAATGGGCTGTTTCCCAGAGCAGCTTCTCTTTCCTGATGGTGAACTACATGCTCTCACCAAGAACCGTTGCTGCAGGTGTGGAGACCCTTATGGTACCTGGAAAGGTCTATGAAATTGAAGAGCAGTTAAGTCGGTTCAGCAAAACAGGGAACAATCAGAGGCCTCCGCTTTTCAGTTTCTCCCAAGGATGCATTCATTTGCTGAAAACACTGAAAAGCGCCCTATAAACCTAGCCGCCTAGGACAGGCTGTGGAAGGGATTCTTCTAGATGCCGCTTCTCAGTTGGTGCCTGTGCTGCTTGCTGCAGGACACTTGCATCTCCCGCATCTCATCAGCCATCGTGATGTCCTGCCGGTTTTCCTCTGCACAGCTTCTCAACTCTCTCCCCAGTGTAGGCTCTGTCATCCCCCTGGAAAACGCATACTTGTAAAAGGACTCTCTGCCTGCCTTCATCTTGACCCATAGAAGCGACGCACTGCAAGACTGGCTTATCTACCAAGAGCACAAATCGCACTCTTTCCTTTCCTGCTTCTGATCTCTGGATAAGAGTCAGAATGCCTAGGGTATTCTGCCTACATGTGCAGTCTCTTGTACACCTTTCAGATGCCTCCATCACGTGTCAGGGCACCACATCCTCGCCATGGTCGACCTGCTAAATAGTTCTGTGTTTGGACTCAGAGTATTATATAAACGTCTTCCACGAAGCTATCCTGACCCTCCCCAGTATGTCTGCATTCAGCAACCGTGTTCCTCCTCCTGTTGGAGCCATCACAGACTTGACCACATGCCCCTGCTGATGTCGCTTGGCAGGGACTTCCTCGGGGAGACTGTGCTTACTGCTGTGTTGGCACAGTCTCAGTGCGCCCAGCGTGCTGTCCATGTGAGTGGATCAGATGCTGGTTTTGATACAAGCTGTAGGATTGTGGAAAAGTCATCCTTATAATTTACTATTCCCACCTGCTTAAACAAAGAGAAGCTATAATGTCATATGAACAGCATTGAGCTGATAAAGCTGAGCATTTACAGAAGTTATATTCACATCCGAGTGGTTTGTGGCACATAGTGTATGCATACAGTTGTTGCTAGTATTATTATAGTAATTTTTCATACCAACTTCTAAAAGTAGCCTAAAACCCATCCAATTTCCAGTGACCTACATTTTTTCAAAGAGAACATATTTTCTCTTGTGTTGCCCATTTTTTCATTGTGAGTGGGTGGGTTTTGCTATGAGAATTTTCAGTGACTTGTTGATAACCAGATATTCAGTGTTTCTTTGAGATGTTTATCATAGGGAGAAAGCACCTTTCCCTGCTGTCAAGAACCCTCCCATCTAGGGGGGACATTAATAGCACAGACTTATAGTAAACACACCTATATTCCACTGCTGACTTCAAGTTACTTAATTTCAGATTCTCAGTTGTCTCATCAGTAAAAATGGGATAAAAATGGCATAGTTGTGGGGATTAAGTGAGCTAATGACTATAAAATGCTTAGCGCATTGTGTGGTATTTTCCTATGTCAGTAAAAGCAGAACTTATGAGGGTGATGGGCGTGCCAAGAATGTCACACTTCAGAATTGTGTCTTATTGTGTATGTCTCAGGGCCAGGGCATCTTGTACCTTCAGGGCCCTTAGTGGTCTGTCCAAAGCTCTATAAAATGATTGCGATATGATTCACCTCCCCAAATGCTAGCTGCAATTGTTACATAAATGTCTTTCAATAAAAACTATCAAAGCTTCTATAATTGAGTTTTTAAGGAAGACACTTTTCATTCTAGTTGCCTTATGCAATATTATAGAATTCACATTTATTAAAATTAAAATTACTTTGTGTTTTTACTAGGTTAATGTGGTGTGTATTTAAGATCTAAAAAGCATTTTTTTAATTAACAGATTCATACTTAACATATTCTCTTGGATGTTTGAACATAATTATTTTGTTTAGTGCTGCTAAATTTTCTGATAGAATAAAGAATATTGATCCCTTCCCTGTTGGTTTTATGAATATCATCCATGTATTATGAGGGAGAACGCAGGACATATCAGAATTTCCTCCTGAACCTATTTATTTAAATTTTCTTATAAATTAACTTTATCACCTTCAAAGTACTCTCCATTACAGTGAATACCTTTGTCAAATCTGCAATTCCATTCTTGGGGACATTTCTGAAACTCATCTGTTTGGATGGCTGACAGCACCTCCCTTGTTTTTTCTCCACCTCATCTATGGCACCAAATCGCTTTCCTTCATGCCCCTCTCCTTTCACAGAAACAAAAAGAAGTCGTACACAGTGAGCTCATGTGATGGGAGTGCGGAGGGCAAGAGACACTTTTTTTGGGGGGGGCCAAAACTGATCCACTGAGATGGCTGTGTGGTCATGATGGCAAACCAGTCCTGCCACACATCAGACCTTTATTGTCACGCACTGTTATGCAGTCTTTACAGGACCTCTAAATAGAAAGCTTGATTAATAGTTTGACTTGGTGAAATGAACTCCAAATGCACTATTCCCCCTTAGATAAAAAAAACATCAGTCTTGGAATAAACCACAGATAAAAATAATTTGGATAAATACTCCTCAATAATAACTTCCACATAATTGAAAAACATTTGAAGTTTTGATAATAGATCAGAAAATATACTCCAGCAAAACACATGTCAAATACAGTCAAATAGATTGATACATCTGACCATTTTCTAACCTGGGAACTTCTTTTGAAGGTAAACTAGAAACACGTTACTAGTGTATAATGTCAACATGCTGTGTGTGCACATATGGATATTTTTTATGGACCACTCGAATATTATTTCAGAATGTAAAAATAAATTTTAGGTTAAAGTAAATAAATAAATGACTGTCGATTTTATTGACGGTAGTAAGGAATAACAATAATGAACTTCACTCAAAAACAGACATGGGGAAAGGAAAGCTTATTTTATAAAGTGGTAAAATAGCAGCCACTATGTTTAACTTTTCATCGGCACTTGGGATTTTTGTGTGGGAGACATGAGACTTCTTAGAACCCTCACGATACCTAATGAAAAAAGAAGTAATGAGAGACAAAAAAAAGTTGACCTCTCAGTTGTGAATTTCCTTTCTTTGATGTAGACTTCACTTAAATAATTTGTTGGAATAGTTTCCTTAAATCGCTTATTTCAAAAATGCTGGCAGGATAATAGCGCATTGTTTCAGGCCATTAACTTGGTCATTTGAGTCAAAGCCAAAACTAATAGTATCAAGGGGCTTTTTTGCAGGTTCAAGCTAGGTTTACTACAATCCATGATTCTGGTTAAGAACTGTGAATCTATCAACATTTTGATGGACCACATCTTAAGAAACACCCCCTCCCCCCAAAAAAAGCTTTACTTGATGGCTTAAGAACGCTGAAATGTGAGTGGCATTGGACCCAGACAAGGTAGAGCAAAGTGTTCCCCTGGGGACTGTTTCTTCGGGACGTCGGGCAATAATCCACACACAGTGGTCCAGTTAAACCAGCAATGTCAGCAGAAACACGGGTTCAGGGGCGAAAGGGCATATCATTATACAATAACGATGTACACATATACCACTTCTTGGATAAATGTACTGTAAATATGAGGATTGCTAGTCGTCTTGCTTGCTCTAACAGTCTCAGTCCAAATGTCTCATGTTTAGAATTTGGCTTGAGTGTATGTGTGCATTATAGTTAGAAAATAATAATCTTAATAATAATACCTTCTATGTTCAGCCAAAGACTTGAGAGGCAGGTGGGAAAGGGGAAAGATTTACTATGGTGAAAAAAGAAACCTAAGAGCCAAACTGTGTGATGAGAGACTTTTAACGAATCAGCATTGCCAGCTGAGCTGCTTTGTGAGCTGGCTGAAAGCAAGGTGCCATCAGCTCAGAGGTTTAATGAAGTCCCACTACGGAATTTAACAAGAGGTTGATTTGTGAAAATGGCTCCCTCTTGTCACTGCCCTGATCCAGTGGCATAAGTAAGATGCTAAGCTTCACTCCTGCTGGATTTTGATGCTATTGGATTTGATTGAGACCCCGCAGCATTTTGGTCTATGATTCTTTGCCTTTGGTGGAGGGGTGATGGGGGGTGGGGTGGGGTGTAGGCATCATAAAATAAAGCACTTCTTATGTTCTTGAAGTTTAACGGAATAGCCATTTTTCTACCCCTAATGATAGCCAAAGACCATAAAGGTGTGTGCTTGGTTGCTTTCAGTTCTTTCAATGAACTGATACCAGTCTTCAAAAATTAATCAAAGGAAAAAGTATTCACCCATATGGCCTTCCAGCAAAGAATTCAAAGACACTCCCTGAATGTATGTACCAGGGACATTTTTAAAGACTGATGTGCAGCAGTCATAGATGAGAAATACTTGATGCACAAGCTGACTCAGTGACAAATAATGACATGCCACACACTACTCAGAAGCAGATCCTGGGGGCTGTGCTGGCCTGGGTTCATCTACATAGCAGTACTGAGCTTGCCCCAGCACCCAGTGGTATGAACGTGTAACTCCGTTATGATCGTTAGCAAGCCACATGTAAAATACCTGACGTCAGTGGGGAGATAGATAATTGACTTTTAGAACCTTTATTATACTAATGGGTCAGAGAATGAATTTGGGATAAATGAATTTATAGTTGACTGGTAACTGACAGGTGAGCTTATGTTATCTTAGATAATTTTAAAATATGGAACTGTTTTTGTGACTTTGTGAGTCGCCTTATATAAAAGAATCAACTTGGGTTAATTTGCATTAAAATACTCTCTTTTCGCCACCATATATAGGACATAATGGTGGTCCTGTAATTATTTAAAATAAATTAATGTACAGCCTAGACTAGCGGTTCTTAACCTGTGGGTCGCAATTCCTTTGGGGTCGAATGACCCTTTCACAGGGTCAGTTCATAACAGTAGCAACATTACAGCAATGAAGTAGCAGTGAAAATAATTTTATGGTTGAGGGTCTCCCCAATATGAGGAGCTGTACTAAACGGTTGCAGCTTTAGGAAGATTGAGAATCACTGTGCTAGACCAGGGGTCGGCAAACTCATGAGACCTAAGAGCCCATCCAGTCCCTCCTAACAAGTTTCTAATCAGTCAAGAGTCTTAAATGTGTCTTTCCAAACAAATGCAATCACCGTGATCTGGAACAGTGACCTTCCAGTCACTGAAAGATAGGGTTCACGAGCCGCAGTGTGCCGACTGCTGCCTAGACCACCAGGCCACTCCCTCCTTTATGACAAACTCGGAATAAGTTCAATATGCATGATGGTGAAGAACAGACCTTTTATAAACCCCTATCCACTGATGTTTCATGATATGTTTGCAAATATTTAAAGTGTTTTGACACATGTGTTCAGCATCAATAATTATGCGGCACAATCTTCATTCTTCAAAGAGTCACAAACCATGACAGCATATTCCAAGCATCATGGCCATCTGTAGAATAGTCACACTTTGTAATCATGTGGCAGCTGCGGTTCCTTGAACCTTATTAAAATCATTTTTAAATGTAATATTGCTCCTTTTAGTTCTTTGCAAGATTTTGTATGCATTATAAGTTAATACTTTGTAAGATTGTACCTAAAATTAGCACAGATAATTAAAATGCCATGAGGCCTTTAATTTACTTTAAAACCGTTCCTCCCATGACTTGATAAATAATGTGCCAGTATAAACACACCTGCAGAATATACTAATATGAGTACAAGACAAAAGAAAGCTGAGTAATTGCTTTATAACAGATTTATGAGGGGAAGAAAATCCATAAATGGTGTGAAACGTAGCTGTAGGTCGAGGACACTTGGTTTGTGTGGAGAATGGTATTGGGGAGAATTTAGAGCAATGCACGATTAAGCCTGACCAAGAGAGAGCTCAGGAAAGCGCTTTGAAAAAGTTAATATTGTATAGGCTAAAGTCATCTTTTAACTCAGTGTATGTTTAAGTTATTAATAAAGAGATAAGACATATGTGTTTCTCCTTAGGATTTTTTGGTATTATTTCTAATGGTCTTACTTATTAAAGATGTCTGATAAATAGTTTTGATCTTAATTTAAGTTCCTTGAGAATACAGGCTAGATTTTTATAAATATGTGAGATTGCTGAGCCTCCGAATGTTTGCAGTGGGGGTGACTTGGAAATTAATTCCTAGATGTGTGTGTCCCACAGTTGGGACATTGGAGTTTGGGGCCAGCCATGTGCCATACCTCAGGGCACACACACATTGGATTTCATGGCTGCTGACATTTGACAGTTACCATAGTTAACCTAAAATATTACATCAGATATTTTCCCCAGGGATAAAATGGCAGGTTGTTTTTTTTTTTTTAAAGAAAACATATAAGGATTGGTTTCTTTATTTGTCCCCTTTCCTTAATATATATAAACAGTAATTATGAACTCATACTCATCTAATACATTAATGCATGCATTGCATATTTCATAATTTCTCATTGAAAGTTATTTAGGTCATGGATCTAAAATGTTTCAGAGCTAAAATTCCCTTGAAGTAACGCTGGACTCTTTTATTTTACAAGTGAGTCATGTAATAGATTGAGAAGAGCAAGCAGTTAGGATCTGCACAGACCTGAATTTCAGTCTTCTGTTACGTATCCAAGGATCTTTGATGATACCGCCATGCAGAAGAGCTTGGCCGCTCACCAAAAGGCCGGAAGCAAATCCATGGAAGAAAAGGCGTGGCAGTCTGCTCCTGACACCAGGACAGCCTGGGAAACCCTCGTGGGGGGTGGGGCGCTGTTCTGCAGGTTCCCTTGAATAGAAATAGTCTCAGTGACATAGAACAGCCACATCTTACCTGCTGTCTGACCTCCGGAAAGTGGTTTTAGCTTTACTGCTTTGGGAAAATTGAGACAGTGTTCTCTTTCCTAAACAATTGCTCTGCGGGTTTCCAGAATATGAGCTAACACATCATTGGCTGGTGTTGGTGGGTCTTTACTCTTTGTGGGGAAAGTTACATGATTCGATGTATTCAGGCTGACCAAACAACATGCAAACCCCTCATCCCCCTCATGGCAACCACTTGTTTGACAGAGGAGTCCTGTTTGACAAGGCTATCCTGTCTGAACTCCTCACAGAAGGAAATTGCCTCTCCTTGATTACACTTTGCTGCTAGATGGGTCCCTACTGTTATTCTTCAGGTAAATGATTGAACATGGAGTTTCTACCAAAGATTCTTGTGGACACAATGTTGACCCAAAGACATTTAACTGTCCATTAAGTAATTTTATTGTAGCATCATCATATACCAAAGCATGTCTGAACTATGCATGTGTTAGGTAGGAGTTCAAACATTCAAACAGGACATTCTTGAGCACATTTTTATATAAAATAATATACTGGGCACTAGTCAGTAAGATATGGATCTTGACCACCCAGAGCCTGCCTTGGGCTACCTAATGGCAGACACCTGCCGCCCTAGGGACTCTTGATTCAAGGTGACCTTTTGTGTGTAGAAGTCAGTTCCACAGTGTGTTTTCAATGGCTGTTTTAGAAATAGATTCCCAGTTATATTAAGTCTGGTGGAGAAGACAGACAAATCTAGTGACACCCACATGTGCATAAGTGAGAGCTTTATATCATGAAGAAATTGCATATCAAGCAAATATACCAAGTCTAGATTAGGCCCATCAGTCCAATACAACTGCTTAAGTCTGACGCTAGCCCATAAAACCCTCCTCTAACTCACACAGCCACATGCAGTACTTAGAGTGCAGGATGATCACAGGTCAGTGGGTGCTGGATGCATAGAGTCAGTGACCATAGACACATCTCTAGTGTTTTGGCTGCCACAGCATAGCTTGAAGTGGATCATCAAGAAGGGGAAACAGAGAGAGAGAGAGAGAGAGAGAGAGAGAGAGAGAGAGAGAGAGAGACCTCTAGAGAGCCATTTATGTCAGTAATTAAGTTGCAACCTGAATGACAGGCTAAACTCTGCCCACCAGTTCCTATTTGAAGCCATGTTGGCACAAAAAAACCTGCCTGTGATTCCTGCCTTCCACTGTTTTGGGTCACATCTGGACAAGCTCTAGCCCCCACCATTTCTGTTACGGAGGAGTCCTAGTGGCTTCATGGACTTGGCACTGGACTAACCCCAGATCTGCAGACCCCAAACCACCCACCACTAGACAAGAGAAGGGTGGGACTTTTTACTCCTACAAAGATTTTCGGCCCCAGTAGCCGAACAGGGCTGTTCTCCCTCATGGCAAAGAGCTGCCGTGAGCCTGAGCTGACTGGACAGCAGAGAGAGCTTTGGTCTGGCTTTTGCTTAGCCGTCAAGTGCACGATGCAGGAACAAAACCAACTGAAATGTTCCCTGTCCCCCAAAAGGGCCACCCAAACCAGGGGTTTGCCAGCCAGCGGGGAAAATCTTTCACTTGTGAGAATTGGAATGTTATTGCCAAATACCAACTCATCCAACAAATATTTGCAATGTGAGTAATGACCTCATGGTTACATTCTGAAGAAAAGGCAAACAAGTCAATACCCTCGTGGAGCTTACAGACGAGTTTGAGAGAAACACAAAATAACTGCACAATATATAATTAGGAGCTTTAATAAGTGCTCTGGGGGAAATTAAAGTTCCCTGAAACTATACAGAATTTTAATTGCTCTAGCGTCACATGTAGTAGTTTTGTGAAGAAATCATTCTTGTGAATTGAAAGCTAAGGGAATTCAGTCTTGAAGCGGGCTAACCCAGAGTAGAAGACAAATAGAACCGGAAGGGGCAGAGGTCTGAGAGACCCAGGGCTGAGAGACCCCTTGGGTCCTGGTTAGGATGATGGGCAAAGACATGATCCAACAGCATCCTGCCCACATTAAAGTCCTTGTTTTCGATTTTAGGAGTGGAGGGTCCTGATTAAGCATAAAATAAATTAATAAAACATGATTATTATCCTGACTAGTACTGCTGAAACGAAAACACTGCAAGAGTATTGCTTTAAGAATGAGAACTTTGTTTTCTCACACGTACACAACCTGGAAGGGCTGGTTGGTGTGCCAGATCTACAAAAGACTCTTTCGGATGGGCTGCTGGAAACAGGGACTTGTCTCCTCTTAGCCTCTGTAGGTTTGGCATGTCTTGGCATCAGTCTTCCCCTGGATCTAGCAAGTTCTTAATCCAGGGACTCCAGAGTTAAAGGATTTATTCCCACTCAGTGTCAGCAGGTACCTCTCTCTGCTTCCTCTTTTTATTTCTTTAAAATGCAATGTATCGTACACCACACCCCAGGTGTTGCAGGTCAGTTTCCCTCATATCGAATCAGGACTTAGCGTGGTTAAAGATGCACTATCCCAACCGAAACCCTCTGCTTGTTTTAATCACATCCGATCATATAGTGGGGCTTCATTTTATAGCTACCAATTCCCATCTTTTTAAAAATTAAACAAAAACATTTTATTGGAGGCTCCTATAGCTCTTATAACAATCTATTCATCAATTGTATGTAGTACATTTGCACATATGTTGCCTTCATCATTTCCAAAACGTTTTCTTTCTAACGGAGCACCTTCCCACCCTCGTGAACCTTTTATAATTTATTAATTATTTTTATTTTTATGTTTTACACCATCCCATCTGCTGTTTTCCTTCCCCCACATTTCTGCTGTTTGCCCTCCAGGATGTGTGTGGGAAGGGTATTGCACATTCATCATCGCAATCGTTTCCCCCTGTCTCCCTCCACCTCATAGTATCACTAACTCATTACTGATCCTGATGGCTTCTTCTGTCCTGGATTCTGTGTGTCCAGAGCTCCTATCAGTACCCATATACCTTCTCTGGTCTAGCTGGATTTTTAAGGTAGAACTGGTGCCATGATAGTGGGGAGGAGGAAGCAATAAAGAATTAGAGGAATGTTGTGTGTTTCATCAGTGCTATACTGTGCCCTGGCTGGCACATCCTTTGCTTGTGACCCTTCTGTGAGCAGATGTCCAATTGTCTAGAGATGGACTTTGGGTCTCCTGTCCAACTCTCCTCATTTGCATCTGTATGACAGTTTGTTTGGTCTTCTGATGCCTGATACCTAATCCCATTGACCCCTTGTGATCTCAGGGGTTGGTGTGCTTCTTCAATGTGGGCTTTGTTGCTTCCCTGCTGGATGCCAGCTTGTTTAAATCCAAGCCTTTAAGACCACAGATGCTGTATCTTGTAAAGTCGGGCACCACCAGCTTTCTTCACCATATCTGTCTTCAGTGATCATGTTGGGGAGGTGAGCATCACAGAATACCAGGTTATTAGAACAAAGTGTTCGTGTATTGGGAGGACTTGAGTAGGGACCCAATGTCTTTCTGCTACCTATACTTAATCTATAAATACTACACAGCCCATCTTTGCATTTTGGTTAGATCACTGAGAATAATAACTCAACAAGTTGATCTCTATTTCGGGAGTGGACAGTTCAATTTATAACAATCCTCATTCTATCCCCACTCCCCAACCCCCACCCCTTACCCACCTGCCCATTGTGGATTTTGAATTAGAATAAAAGGAAAAGTAGATAGCTTCCATCAGTGAGTAGTCATCAAAGTTCAAAATTTGTTCGATTTGAAAATAATGACTTGAAATAGGAGGATGAAGTCTAGAAATTAGAAATAAAAGTTATGGATTTCTCCGTGGTTTCTATAACTTAGGAGCCAAGAGGGAAATGACCTCGTTTTCTGGCTGTAATAAGTGTCAGAGAACATGGCTGACACAGTAGTCCTGCATCCCTCTATGTAGTTGGCACGTGCATTGTCAGAGTATGGGACATTCACAGAATTCACAATTGATTGGTACCTGGATGTCAAAGTCTGAATACAGTAGGAGCTAGATCCCAAAGCGTAGCCCGTGGGAAGCCTGTGGACTTTATATCGCCCTCAAAGACCCAGACTGCACATGAGGACAAGCGTGGCTCCATTTCTCATCTCTACTCCTGCAGCTCAACTCGGTTATTTGGGTGGAGATGATGACTCTTCATCATGCTCCCATTTGTGCCCTGAGAAGGATGGAAGGAAGAGAGCCTACCTCTGATAGTCATCCCCAGGCCAGGTAGCCTCTGATAGATGTGCTTGAAGCTTCCAATTAGCATGTGTTTTCCATTAACGCCTTCCTTGAAAGAACAAAGAAGAGGCTTCTCTCACCTGATTTTATACCCCACGTCCTGTGTGAACAATTACATGCTAAACGTTTGGTCTCAATGGAAGTAGTGTGCTCCAAGGCCTAGGTGTTGTTAGAGGGAGGAGGGGGACAGCTAGGGCTATGGGCTTTTGGCTAATAGACTCCCCTCACACAGAGATTACTGGAGAGTGACATTTGAATCCCAGGCTCTTTAATAAGTAAATAGCTCATTCCATTTGATAATTAAGACTGTGGGAAATGTGGACATTTGTAAAACAGGAAGGAATAACCCTTTTTTGAGCAGATATTATATAAGGCATTGTCCTAGTGATTTTTTGCATATTTAAGATATAAAATAAATAGCTTTACTAAAATAAATAGTGTTATGCTTGCAATTGAACTAATATCCTAGAAAAGAGTTTCTAAACCTTGACACTAAAGAGGTTTGGCCTTGAACATGCTTCATTCTGAGTCCTAGTCTGCACACCGGACAGCGCTCACCAGCGCCCCCACCGTTCATGACACTCATACTGCCTCCAGAACCACTGACCCACAGTAAGAGGTGAGATACTGGAATGGAGGGGAAAGTTCATAGTACTTTGTAAACCCACTAACTGCATTCTAAAAATCTTCCCTTCAACTCTATTTTTATGTCTGAAGAGTTGAAAGACATAATGACAGCCTTTTAAGATAAATCTTTTCCCCAAAAGAAAAATGATACCTAGTGTTAAAAATCTTAAGTGTTTTTAATTTTAATGATATCGTCTTCAGCATACTAATGACTGGGCTTTGTCAGTGAGTATGTAGATAATTTCACTACTTAAATTTTTGAGTGTTCTTCTTTTACCCACAAAGTGGGTTTTTTTCCTATCAACATTACCACTCACTTCATATTCGTATTTTCATAGAACACAGTATCAACAATTCTATTCTGTCAATCCTGCTAATTGAGACCTGTGTTGTTCACAGAGAAAGTCACATCAATTTAAGGATTTATTATCATTTGGCTACCAATGTAAATATTAATATCAATTAATTATATAGTCCAGGTGGTTTAATTTATAACTTATTCCTGAAATTTCCTGTTCTCTGATATTTATTAATAACACTTGGCCAAACCAAAAATAAACGGACACACTTGTTACCACAGAGTTGATTGCAATTCATAGTGACTCCATAGTCCAGAGAACGCCGCACCGTGAGATTTCCCAGGCTGAGAAGTGAGGCTGTTGGAAATCTGATGACTGGGATGTCGTTCTGCCCTGCTGAGCCTGGTACATTCTAGGTATGGACCTTTATGTCAGCAGTTGAGCACGCACTTAGCCACTGCCCCACCGGGCTTCCTTTCTGGACGACTGCTAAGCTTTTAAGCTAATAGTTACATTAGTTTTGATTCCAATACTGTGGCAGTCTTCTGCCTTTGCAAAGTAATTAGGCGACCATTTGTTAAGAATGAAGAATCAAGATGCTATTTTCTTTAACTTGTAAAGAAAAACTGGAATTGGCTTTTATGGTACAAAAATTCATCGTAATATCTAAGTACCAAAATCTAAACCATAATATCATGAAAATGAATGCTTTTTTTTTTTACTTTCTTGAAATTGACTGATGTCTACTGCAATTAGCATACATTTATATTATGATCCGAAGGGAAAATTGGGGTAGGGTTGGGTCTAAGGAGATACCAGTTATCCTACTTTGCATCTGCTTTTCCTTCTTGTAAAATCATCATGCAGAAAGCACTTTAAAACTCAACAACTCTATCCCTTTACCAGACAGGGTGATATGTAAACTGTTGTGGCCAAATGGAAATAAATCCCACTTTTAAAGACCTCTGGAGACATCACAGTGGGCAACCAATTCACAGTTCAATGACCTTTACTGTTAACTGCTTCTTCACTATATGTTCTCTAAGTCATGTGAGCTATTATTTAGGCCCATTATCTCCTTTTCGTCTAGCCTAAGTAGTTATCAAGATGGCTGGTCCCTGTATTTATTAGACCTAATCTAAAGACTCTTAAAGTATCTGTTCAGCTAGCTCATTTTCTTCAACCATTTCAGGAAGAGGTGTGTGTGTGTGTGTGTGTGTGTGTGTGTGTGTGTGTGTCTTCTTCTAGTTTCCCTATAATTTTTTTTCTCTCTCTGAAACATTGACCATCTTTCTGACAGCTCTCTTTTGAATAAGACAAGGGTTTCTAATGCTTCTATCTTTATGGAAGAAATACAATGTTTTCTCAGTTGGTTGGTTGGCTTCCCTTGTTTGTTTTCCATATTTTTTAGGCACGTTGCTAAAGAGTCTTACAATATTGTCTTATTATCATTAAGAATTCTTTGAAAGAAATTTGCATATGCAACTATGCAGGGATAAATCATTTCTGTTGTTAGAGATAAAGCAAAATATTTTTCCCTTATTATCATTCTCTCCAAACGTAGGAAACTTTGTACAGTGCTCCATATTTGGTCAAGAGACTTGGATACTTGGCCTTGGTTAGCCACCTGTGACCTTGAGAAATTTACTTAACAATCTGGGTTCACTGCTGTCAAAAGGAGGGGTTAGACTGATAAATGTTAAGGTCACTTCCAGCTCTAACATTTTATGGTTTTATTGCTTTATTCGAGAAGAGGCAGACAGTTTTTCCTCTTTCTTTGTGAGATGTGAGTGTTTGGATAGACTTGCTTTGAGCTTTGAGCATGGAAAGAATCAAAGATGTGAAGAATGATTGGGGAGGATGAGAGAACCTCCCACAACCAGCAGTTTTAGATGAGAATGAATGAAAGAATGAATGAACAGCCTCCTGTCACTCAGCTTTCTGCTCTTTCTGTCTGGGTATATGTCATGGGACAGTGAGAGGCAATGCCTGGTTCTATCTTTTATATATGAAGAGAAAGCCATTTCACTGGCCCTTCAGAGAAATGTGGAAAACTGAGCACGAGAGAGAGAGAGAGAGAGAGAGAGAGAGAGAGAGAGAGAGAGAGAATTTATTAACATTTCTTCTTGAAGAGAAAGTAAGGGATGAATTGTTTCCTTCCACTAAGGAAAAGGATTTTAAGTGGACTGTAATGTTGGCATATAGTTGTTTGCTGACACTAAAACAAATAGAAATGGGGTTAAATTGTGACAGACAGGGTTTCATTCAGATAAGAGGAATCATTTACTGATAAGCCTGTTTGTTAAAAGCTTGAATAATCATTCAAGATAGGAGTCTCCCCCAAACCTCTGATGTTTTAGGAGCATCTTTGATAACTTGATAGTCCTTAATAGACTATAAACTCTCCTTGAATTAGGATTGCCAATTTATATGCTATCCAATGCAGGACCCTAATGCTTTATAGTCAATATTCTACTCCTGGTCCTTCATGGGGGAAAAAAACATATGCAAATAAGGAGAATAATAGGAACTTCTTTGCTAGGCTGTTTTCCAGGGATTTCTTTTGTGTAATATATTAGATACTTTGGTAATGTAGTTAATTTTAATTCACAGAAAATCATGACCAAATATATTTAGGAATCATAGCTTTCATGTTGTTATAATAAAAAAGGTTATCATTGAAAAACAAAACAAAAAACAACCGAAAATCAAAACAAAAAAGGTTGTCCTTGGACCAATCCCAGGGCAGCCCTATGTGTTTCAGTTAGAATTATTCTTGACACAGCTTTCCCTGCTCGGTTTGGGGGGAGTAGGTCTGCTGAACTTTCCTCCATGGTACTCTTGAGTAGACTTGAAATTCCAACCATTCCCACAGCCTCCCCAAGGAACTGTTTGTGTCTGCAGGAAACTCCTTTGTGACCTTCAATGGGTCTCCGTTTCAACTACTTTAGTCTAGTGAAATTCGTTTTATTTTTATTGATCAACTCAAAAGCTAATTCCGTGATTTTTTTTTGAGCAGAATTACATTAGCACTTTTATCCTACATTTAAAGTTAGGTTATCTCTCTTGTCATTTCTAGATGTTTTCCCTGGTGATTTAAAAGATACTGTCTTTGTATGTCACCAAAATTAACTTTACCCTACCATCTTTGATTGCATGGTAGAAACAGAAGAGAATCATTATTGATGTTATGAAAACTTAAACCTGATATAAATAAGAGAGATCTATATTGAGTTTTTCTAACCCAAATGAATGAAAATTTGGGGGCTAAGATGTATTCTTTAGAAAGAAAGAAAGAAAAAAGACAAAATTATTTTAGCCACTTTGAAGGTAATATTAACTGTGACTTACTTTAAATTATGTAGAAGCAGTAGCAATATTCAAAAGAACCTTGTTTTTATATTGTAACTATACCATTTCCCAGTGGCAAATCTTGGCTTCCTTCGTCTATTTAAACTTCATTTATTGTCTAGCATATGTAATTAATTTTGACTTGCTGAGCTCTATGGGGGTTATTTATTTGAGTAAAATATATTGTAGGTGTCTACTGGACTCTTATACAATTGTTCAGCATTTGACATTAATTGTTTTTGTTTCTGTAATAAAGAAACAATACATTTCATTTTCAAATATCTGAAATATGCATAACTTGCTCTTTCTAAATTAAAATACTCAGTGTGTCAGCATTGAAAAGGTAATATAAATGTGAATTATAATTGGGATTTTAAAGCTTTCTCCACTCTCACAACGTATCCATTTTATTTGTGTTTATCGTCTCCTCAATTAAAAATAGGCAAAATTTTAAGTGTGATACCTTTTAACAGACTAGCAACTTAATTTATACTTATGGACCATCCCCTGCATACTTTTTTAGCAATACAGAATCCCAAGTGCTACCCCTGACTAAATGAAATCAGAATCTGTATTTTAGCAAGATCACTGGTGATTTGTATGCCTATTCTGTTTGAGAAACATTGACTTAGTAGTGTATCATTGCCAAAATGAACCTTCAAAAATTAATGTAATAGTGATTAAGATCATTGGTTTTTATTTATAATGTAGCATTAGCATCTAAGATTCATAGTACTGTTAAACTCATGCATGTACTTATTTCAGCTTGTCATCTTGTAGCAAAATATTGTCTTTGAAAAATGTTTCTCACGCTCATTCATTGTAGTACTTGCCATTTAATCATGTTAGATTTTAAGATTCATTTCTATTTTTCTTAAATAGTTCATGGTAATACAGAAAATGCTAACAAATAATTCATTCATAAATAGTATAAGTCATATATCCAAATATTAATGTGCTCTTTATTTTTTTAAAAAATCATTGTTAAGTCAAATCTTATGACTTCAGTTTTGTTTTGTTTTCTGCTTCATTTTTTTTTATTTATTCCATGTTTTCTTTTTTGTTTTGTTTTAGTTGGGTCTGGTAAGTTGACATTTTATTGGCCATCTTCTAATCACCGTGTCACTGTGACGGGAACTTCTCTTCCCCTTTCCATCCATACCCTTCTATGCCCTTCAACCAATCAGCCTCCATGTCTCACTTGTCCTTGGCCACAAAGACAGACTGCACAGAATAAATCTGCAGGAAGTGTGGGTAACTGACAAAGAGTAAAGGTAATGGGGTTGCTAACTTTATGTCTTATTAAATGATCTAATGTCTGCATCCTTTCTATTTCTTTACTCTTCACTTTTTAGTTAAGTGGTTTCAAAAAAGTGATTGGACTATATCTCAGTTAAATACTAATTAAATGAATATCTTATTAAAAGATAAAAAAGTGACAAGAAACAGATGAACAATTTGGAATTTTCTTTGTTTTTCTCAAAATGTTTACAAATCCATGTCTGTCTATCTGGGGTCTTGTAATGACGTGGGTTCAATGATCATTATTAAAGTACTTCATGTGGAGAGCCTTGGAACTATTTGCACCTATTTTCATTTCTATGTGTCAGATTCATTGCATTTTACTTCAGAAACAATCACACAAGGCATCCAAAGCTCCTCCGATGTGCTTGGAGAAGCGATTGTTCCCATGTAATTCAGAAAGCTAACAGGTTTCCAAGCACTTTTATGATCACAAACTTGGAAGGTCCATTCACTTTTTCATGTTGCTGCATAACCATCTGGGGAGGAATTTGTATAAGTCTAGTAAGTGGTTTGCCAGGAAATAACTCTAACCAGCATTAGAATTGATCTTGCTATTTATTAAGTTAAAAATGTTTGAAATATATTTAAAACAATATTTTGTGTTACTACAAAGAACCAACACTTCAATAATGGCAATGCAAAACTAGCTATTTGAAAAGAAAACAAGCTTTCCTTTATGAAAACCATACATAAGGAAACATAGAAATGTTAATATGAAAATTAGAAAGACATAAAAGTATTAGTTAAAAATATAAGTCAACTACTTATGTAAATTGAGCTGGCAGACATCTTAAATAACCACATTAGAAAACAGTCTTAAGGAAAATTATTGCAGTATTTGACATAAAAAGTAAAATATTGATATAATAGCAGAAATGCCTACACGGATTAGAAAGATTATTAACAAAATTGGAAAATAGGTTTTTAACATATGCACATTTATTGTAATCAGTATTTCATAGAAATATAAAATAAAATTTGACAGTAATTTGAACCCCAGACTCACAACACACAATATTGATGCTGAATACTTTTGAGATATGTAACAACCTTATTGTAACTGTTGAATGTTAGCTTTATCTCATGTTCATAACTTCCGAATATACTGTGAGAAAATTGATATTCTCACTACTGTTTCCTATCCGGAATATTAGATGCAATGTAAATTTGATACAGTTGGTATTAAATAATGTATCCATATATGTATTATTAAAAGTCATTAAAATTATGGAAGAATACTTTCAAAGAATGCCATCCAATGTACAAGGCACAATTATGATTTGTTCTTTACTTTTCTGGCTTGTCTAGATTGGTGTGTGTGATATAATATGGTTATATATATTCTTTTATTAATTCAAATTTAGATACTCTTTCCAAAAGATTCTAACCTATCATAAAAATCAAATATTTGCATGCTATAGTCTTCTCAGCTTAGTTGATTAATAGCAGCATCTCTAGGCAACTAAATGTATCATATATGTATGTGTATATAATATACATATATTTTACCTTTAGCATACATAAAGAAAGTGATTTTTGAATGTACTTTTACGGATACATTTCTGTATTTTGAGGCTGATGTCACTGTGGATGTTGGCTCATGGATATGCCTACAAAGAGTAGTAAATTAATTTCCAGACAAGTATCCTGCATGGAAGCATTGCTGCAGGATAAATGTAGCTTGCAGAAGGGTTTGGATCCTTCTTTCCAAAATAAGTCTTTGAGGTTTGGGGAGACTTGGCATTTTATAAAAGAAATGTAGATTCTGACTCATGCTATTAGACATGCTTCTGAGATTTAGGAAAGAGACCACCCGAAGTTTTTACTTGACTAAGTGGTTTGAGCATTTATATTTTCCAACTCAAATCCCTGCATATTGAAAAGTCATATTTCCCCATTCATTTAATTAATCATTTGGTTTTCTTCTGATTGAAACAAATCAAAATCTACTCTGGATTATATTATTATCCAGGCGATCCTCTTTCCATTTTTTGATCCAATTTATGTGTCAATTACTCCAACCTTCACTACGAAATTGGGTGCTCAGTGTGCGTGTGCATGAGGGGAAAATCCTGAAGTGATGATGCCCATGCCTATTACTATACCTGGGTAATAATAGTGTTTGCCAAATTCATGAGCAAACCACTCAATTGCAATCACAGTTTAAAGAAATTACAAGCTAGAATTTCAGCGTTACTAAATTGATCCTAAACTAGATCCTCTAAGGTTCTTCCTTGTTAGTTATAGGACTGTGGAAACCATCTGACCTGATTTTTCAGGTCTCCTATAATTTTCTAGTCAGATGGTATAATTTCTACTAACCCGCAATAAAATGGGGGGTTAGAAGAAATTATACTAATCTAGAATTTAGAAGACCTAATTATTTTCTAAAGCTTTGCTGTCATACATATTTAAAAAAATGCTTCCCTCCTTTTCTTTTTTTTGAAATAAAAAGTTTATAATAGCTATATAAGGAACATATGTATTAAATTATTTAAATGTCCAAATCTGACCTGGATGTACAATTGTACACATGCACACACACCCCCACACACCCACGGTGGTGCTATGAGCTAGGCAGTAGGCTGTTAACCTCAAGATCAGCAGTTCAAACCCATTAGCCTCTTTACAGAATAAAGATGAGGCCATCTGCTCTGGCAAAGATTTCAGTCTCAGAAATCTTATAGAGTCCCAATGAGTCCAAATTGATTGCATGGCAGTGGATTTTACACACACACACACACACACACACACACACACACACACCTTAGGGAATCCTAAAAAGAGAAAATTATACTTACAAGTAGTTTGAGTATTGACCTTCATTAACAAAGAAATTCTGTCCTTGTGAGCAGACTTGTGGCATTTATGATTTATAGGCATAAGCTGAGAATAAATTTTGGTTTATATTCACCTTATTGCATTACCTCAGTGTCTAATACAGTAACTAAAGATTCTTTTAAAGCAAAGGTTAGGAAATAAAGGGAAAGCTTTAAAAAAGGTGGATTAGAAGCACCCTGTCTTGTAAAAAACTTAAAATGTTTGCCTTGAGACGCTTGCTTCAATCTGAACTGAGACAGGAGAGAAGAATAATTAGGTGCTTCAGACAGCTGATAAGAAATGAATTTGAAAAGTGTAAACAGTAAGTAAAAAGACTTACATTCAGTACACATTTTTCCAAGCACAAGGCACAACCCCAAAACAAGCATCGCCCCCCCCCCTTTTCCTGGGGTTCCTCTGTCAGCCCACCTAATGTTTTTAGCTGCCATTGCTCTCAATGTAACTGACACAATTTTCTGACACTCTATTTACTGCTGGATGAAGTGGCCATTTAAGTCTCTGTAAATCAAACAGTTTGGACAAAGCTGGCAGTATTTATAATGTCAGGATGAGCAGATGTTTCAAATTTGCCTTCATTTCCATATATATATTCTGTTTGAACATGCCCTTGCCTATGTAAATGAAGAAGGCATTGGACTCTACTATTGCTTTAAATTCATTTCTATTCAAGTAATTGGAGTGAAGATTTTAAATGGTTATAATTTGCATGGTAGCATTTCAGGAGCTTTTGAGTTAAATTAAAGTAATTTTAGGACCTGTCTGCAGCAGGAGGTCCTTGTGTTTATGATTAAAGTCCATTCACCCTTAAAATGGAAAAAAGATAGTACTTATTCAGACAATTTCAGGTGTACTATGAATGTAAAGGATTAGATTGTAATTCAAGAATTCTTTCTAATATGGAGGTTAATCTTTGAAGGTCAAGTAATAAAAACCTCTTCATAAAATCACTCTGTTCCCTTCTAGAAGTATGCACTTGACAATTCAGTGTCAAAATCAGGATCAGCATTAGAACATTTATGGACAATAGTGCAAACCATGTTGTGCAAAATAAAGACAACCTTTGGGGTAGCAGTATGTTGTCTCAATTAGGATAATAACCGGATGTTTTTAATCTGAATGTAATTTGCTTCTTTTCCTGTAGAACCTCCACATTTTGTGGTCAAACCCCGGGACCAGGTGGTGGCAATGGGGCGAACTGTAACTTTTCAGTGTGAAGCCACTGGAAACCCACAACCAGCAATCTTTTGGAGAAGAGAGGGGAGTCAGGTATGACTGTTTTGTTGTTTTAATCTGCAAAGATGGGTCCCAGATACAGGACAAAGAAGGTGGGCTTCCAAAACATCTTTGAAGCATTCCATCTTCTTTAATTCCATTTCAACCAGACCACTGTGAGGTGCCTTCATATTGTACAGTCATACCCCTATGATGTTAGAAGGACCAAGAAACCCCAATTCTAAAGGTTCATTTTATGAATGAGATTCTTCCGTGTGTATCCAAAGCAATATTCTTATTAGACTTTAGTACATAGAGTGGTATTTCCAATATTTCTTTTACTGTGTAATTTTCACTTTCAATTCTGCTTAAAAACTACAGTTGAATTATTCTTTGCTTCTATTACTCAGATCAGGAATTATGTGCTAAAAGAAATGTATTCATATTGAAAATAGACATTATAATTACTCAGCACAATTTCTCTGCGAGCGTCATGATTCTAAAGTGCCTTCAGGATCATCACACAGTATGATATTTCTGTTCCATAGAGATCCATGCTAATCTACTGCTTTAGAAATTATCATATATATAATCACCATTTTCTATAAAATGATGTGGCCTAAGACATTATGAACCAGCATTTTCTAGTCTGCACAAGTGTACTCCTCATACTGAATTCCCTACTGGGCATTAGTTATAAGCACTTATTTTCCTGAGCAGTTTTACCATTAGAAGGACATTTTAACCATGTTACCATGTTTCTTTTTCCCTCTTCATGACTTTTTCTTTCCTGAAAGCAAGACAAGCCATGATGATTGCAATTGAGTCCATTCTAACCTGTCATGACCCTAAAGCAGCAGTTCTCAACCTGTGGGTTGTGAACACTTGGCGGTAGGGGGAAGGGGTTATCAAAGGACCCTTTCACAAGGGTCATAACAGTAGCAAAATTACAACTATGAAGGAGCAATGAAAATAATTTTATGTTTAGGGGGGTCATCACACCACAAGGAACTATGTTCTAGGGTTGCTGCTTGAGGAAGTTGAGAACCTGTGCCCTAGGGGATGGGGTCGAACTGCCCCAGCGGTTTCCGGCATGTAAACATTGGCAGAAATACAGAGCACCATGCCTGGCCAATAAAGCAGAGACTGGTGAATTCACACCTCCACCTGGGCTTCTTGGTCACAGCATTCCACCAGGCCACCCTTGGCTTCTGTAAAGAGACCATTTGTTGACTTTACTTCTTTCTGATGCGTGTTTGTTTCTCAATCCCATTCATTTTTAATGCAGTTATTCCTCACTTATTTTCCTTAAATCAACCTTGCTGCTTAGTTTCAGGCTCTAGCCTCAAATGATCTGTTCTCATAAATAATATACAGGTATTTTACTTGAATGTATTTACTGGTCTTTACCACTAATGATATCATGTTTACTTTCATTTTCACATTCTTAGATAATATTTACTTGATCGTGGTGTGGAGGCATCCCTTGTGTACATATTTAAAGTCTTAGTAGAGTTTAATACAGTTCCTTGTTCTCAAAGGCTTAACTTGGCTGAATGATAGATAGCCAATTAAATAACAAAAAGAACACAATGTTTAAAAAGAACCTGTAGAATTGGGTATGTGACACACACACAAAAAACAACAACAACAACAAAAAAACCCACAATCTTATAGCTGTGGGAGTCCATGTACTAATTCTTCTTAGCAGAGTAATATCTGTCTCATTTAAGTTATTGAAATTTGAAATTATTGATCAAATTTTCAAATAATTATTATACGTTGGTTTAGTTTGTGTAATGGAATGGGGCATAGATGTATCTTTATGTAGTCCTGTAGGCGGAAAGGTACCATCTGGTAAGCCTGCAACAGCGGTTCAAAACCACTCTGTGGAAAAGAGATGAAGCTCTTGGTGCCTATAGAGATGGCAGGCAGCTGGAAAAACTCCACAGATTAGAATACACTCAATGGAGAAGGCAAAGCTTTTTTTAAAAGGCAACTTTATTTCAATGAAACATATAAAATTAATATTCTGCATGGCATATTAATCAAAGACACTACACTTTTGTGGGTAAATAAATATACATTTCCTCCAAAAGGACTCAGGAGCACTAAGTTTTGATTGAGAATTTTACAGCACAAAGCAACATTGCCTTCTCTTTTCCCTCATTTAAGAAAACAGTCTGTAAAAATAAAATTTCATTGTAAATTCCTAAATTCAGTATTTCACCTCCCAAAATAATTGACAGATGTTCATATAATTGAACAAATGCTTTGAAGGATAATAAGACACCATTTGAGAACACATTCCATTGCCCTCAAAGGCTTCAATTTGCTGATTGACAGCAAATTAATACAGGAAAGAGAATACTCTCTCAGTGGGACCTGTAGAATTGAGTGTAATGCACTGAAATAGGGAAGCATATGAGTTAGGTGTTCTAGTGACCCACCCTTTGGGACAAACAAGACGACTGAGAGAGACACTTGCTATGGTGTCAAGAGAATAGAGTTAATTATATTGTGGAAGAATTTTTTAAAATTTAGTTTATATATGACTTTGTTTTATGAATCTGGTATTCCTCAAGGCTCACTGGCCCAACACGATCACTGAAGTAAAATGGGTGCACAAGCAAATGTGGTGAAGAAAGCTGATGGTGCCCAGCCATCAAAAGATATATCGTCTGGGGTCTTAAAAGCCTGAAGATAAACAATAGACCATTAACTTGAGAAGAGACCACATTCACACAGAAGCACAACAGCTGGCATGACCACACGGTGGTGAAAGGTCTAGGCAATAGACATCAAATGGGGGGGGGGGGAACACATATCACTGTGTGTACACATACCCAAGCTGCCCACTGAGGACATGTGGGAGCATGAGCAAGAGTGGTGATGAAAGCTGATGGTGCCCAGGTATCAAAGGATATAGCATCTGGGGTCTTAAAGGCTTGAGCATAAACAACCAGCCATCTGGCTCAAGAGCAACAAAACCCACCATAAAAGAAGCTCACTTGCCTGTGCAATCATGAGGTGCTGAAACAATCAGGTATTGGGCATCAAAGAACAAAAATCAAAATCAATGGACCAGTTGACTCCCGATACGATCATTGAAGACAAATGGATACAGAGGCAAACAGAGTAGAAGAAACTATGGTGCCCAGCTACGAAATGATTGAATGTCTGGAGTCTCAAAGACTTGAAGATAATCGAGTCGCCATTCAACGCAGAAACAGCAAAGCCCACATGGAAGAAGCACAATAGCATGTGTGATCAAGAGGGGCTGAAGGGAGCAGGTATCGAGCATCAAAGAACAAGAATCACATCATTAAGAATGAGAGAGAGAGAGCAGGTTGGGGACCTAAGGCCACTGGTGGGTAATTGGTCACCCCTTTACAGGGGAGTCACGGGGAGGAGACAGACCAGTCAAGGGGCAGCCGGGCAGTGATGATGCATACAAGTTTCCTCTAGTTTCTGAAGCCTTCCTCTCCTCCCCCCACAACCATCATGGTCCCAAATTTACCTTACAAATCCAGATGGAGTGGAGAAGGTACACTGATGGAGAGGGGAGCTGGAGATATGGGTAAACCAGGATGGGTGAGCCCCTTCGGGCCAGTGGTTAGATTGGAGCTTCTGGAAGGGTAGAGAGAAAGTGGGATAGAGAGACGGAACCAACTGCAAGGATATACACATAAACTCCTATTTGAAGGACTGGCATCAAAGGAGTGGGTTGGGGGAGAGGTTGGGCAATGTAAGAAATGATAGAACAATAATAATGTATAATGTATTGAGGGTTGGTGGGGAGGAGAGAAGAGGGGAAGAAGGGAAGGGATGGAAAAGCCGATATTAGAAGCTTAAGGGAAAAGGCGGATGATTGGAGAACGATAATAGCAGTGGACATGTGAAGGTGCTTGGCACAGTATGTTTATTTATGTATTGTGAAAAAGGATATACGAGCCCCCAATAAAATGATTTAATAGAAAAATTAGTTTATATATGAAAGATATTAGTATTTATAATTTTAAGTTATGGATATTTATATGTTTGTGAAGTAATGCCTTTGTCTTTGATTTGGCTAAATATAAGGTGTTTTACTCAAGTGATATTATAATCCTATATCTATTAATGATTGAACATCTTTAGCCATAAAACATCAATATTTAGAATTTATTTAAATTTTCAAGTGACAATGATAGTAACCTACAAATTAGGTCACTCACCCTGATATATCTCTACATATTTAGGCTTAATGACCTAATTTGTAGATTCATATAATATATACATGTATTTATGTGCATGAATAACACTATATGTGGATATGTCTTCATTTGTAGCTTATCTGTATTCGGGTATGTGTATTTTTATAGACGTATGTGAATATAACTGCCACCATATTAAAACCTAGAAATTTACTTATTTGTACTCTTTTCTCCCAAAATCTGGTTTCTAGAATCTGCTTTTCTCATATCAGCCACCACAATCATCCAGCCGGTTTTCTGTCTCCCAGACGGGTGACCTCACTATTACTAATGTCCAGAGATCTGATGTTGGTTATTATATCTGCCAGACTTTGAATGTTGCTGGAAGTATCATCACAAAAGCATATTTGGAAGTTACTGATGGTAAAGTAGAATATTTTACTTTAATTTTTTTTAGGTAGTGTCTAAAGAAAGTACCACTGTTTGTATTATTTCCTGCTTTATATTTTTTCTTATATGTATTTTCCTATAAAGTAGAAAAGGATGTTGATAAACGAATACATTTAAAATGATTTATTTTCACCTACCTATACTGTGAAATCAAGAGAGACTAATAAAAGTGCAACAGTTTTCAAAGGAAATGTTTATATTAAATATTTATATATAAGAAAAGTTTGCGCAGAGGAAGCGAGCTGGGCCCATAAGAAAAGTTCAGTGTTTTTTTTTTTGGGGGGGGGGGCATCACTGCTCTCTGGTGGTGGGAGTAGGAGGCCCAGCCCCACTGCTGGAATTGAGCCTCCATCCCAGTGGGCTGCAGTCCCGCGCACAACCACTACGCCACCGGGGCTCGGCCCAAGTTCAGTGTTTTTTAACACAAAATTTCACCTTATATCCTTAGTATACATTGCATCTCTTTTCACTTAATAAGATATAACGTATAGTTCATTTAATATCATTGTAATGGACATTTTGATTAATAACATAATTTTATTCTGTGTATTGCCTTCCCTAAACATGATCAATTTATGCCAAACACAAAAACAAGAAGATGGAAAAATTCCCTAAATATAACATGGACAGTGGTAGAGAAGAAATCTTGTATATACACCCAATACACGTACACATAAAAAGGTCAGATATTGTATGAAATTAAAAATAGAGCCAAAATCATTGTAGTAGTAGTGGATTTGTTTCTTCAGAGAACAAATTCACTGAGGTGATCAGAATCCTTTATATTCTTTTTAAAATTATTATTAACAGGAGCAGCGCTGGACAGTGAGCACCGCCAGGGCAGTGATGCAAATTAAAAAAAAAATTATTATTAACCATTTTATTGGGCAGCTCTTGCAAATCTTATAACAACACATCAGTCAGTAGTATTAAGCACACTTGTACATATGTTGCCATGAACATTTCCAAAACGACTTCTTTCTCACCCTCCCACCCTTATGATTCCTCGATCAATTGTATGTTGTTATTTCTATTTCATATCTTACCCAGTCTGTTGTGTCCATTCACCCACCTTTCTGTTACTCATTCCCTAGGAGTGGGGCTATGTAGTCAACCTTGTGACGGGATCCTCCTTTCTCTCCCCTTACCCACCACCACCTTTCATTCTTAATTGCCAAACTTAAAGAAGACCAAATGACCTTCAAGGCGGAAGATAGAACAAGAATGCAAGAGAAGCAAGAATAAAACATGATAGCATTTAGTATACATTTTTTTCTTTTTAACGTCAAATAGTGATTTAAATAATATAATAGTGGTTGCTTTCTTACCAGAAATCAGTCTTCTTTTCCTCCTAAGTATTTTTATTCAGCTCTCTGCTGAATCCATCAAATTGTCTTCATCTCCATTACAATGACTAGTCCTTGTCTTCTGTAGTCTGACAATTTAGCCACCTCCTTCTTCCTCTCCTATGTGTTGGGCCTCACCCTGCCCCAGCTACATCTGCATATTGTTGCTAGATTGGTTTATTTCTCCTCTCAAACTCCCGCCTATTTTGTAAAATGAAGTATAAAATAACAGTGGGATGTATACAGAGGAAGCTAGCATGGCCTGGTGAATTTATTTATTGTAATGACTACCCAGATCAAGGTCTGCAGCACCTCCAGTATCGCCGATGGTGCCCGTGCCCCCCTTTTGAGGGAGTATGGCTCATTCTGACCGAAGCAATTACTCCTCAGATGTTCGTCTCCACTGAGTTGTTGTGCCTGTCCTTGAAACTGAGAAAAATGTTATCGTCTGATCTTTTGTGTATGACTTATTTTGCTTAAGGTCAGGTCTGAAATTCAATTGTTTTTGTATACTTTGGCATTCATATTATTGTTGTAGAGCATTCTCTTTTTCATAAATTGCTCTGTAATATCCTGTTGTAGAAAAATTGGCCACAATATGTTTATCCACTTTCCTTTTGATGTAATGCCATAGGTGGGGGGTGTCATGACTAGCTGGATATAGTTGTGCTTGTCTGGCAGTAGATAGACACTTTTCATTATTTTGGCTGACTTTTGGTGAGTGTGCATCTTCTTTTATTGCTTTTACAATATATTTGAGATACTAGTCTCGGTCGAATTTACACCTTGGAACTATTCCTTCCTAGTCTACCTGTGTATGATGTTTTAAAGATGGTATTATGCGTTTTATTGATAACCAAGTTCTTATGTTTCTTTCATGATTCGTGTTTTCTAGTTTTTTGTTTTGGAATCCCCTTGGGATCATGAAGTCATTCTCCCATTTCTTTGTCTAGTACATTGATTTTATCTGGCAAATTTAGATTTGAATTCCTTTTGAATTAATGGTCATCAGTTCAAAATGACGAGATGCTTCGAATAAGAAAGACTGGTCTTTCTACTCCCTTAAAGAATGACACTCTTAAAAACCCACAGGGGGTCGTTTTGAGTCAGCTTTGTCTCTGGGCAGTGAGTGATTTTGGTCTGAGGTGAATGAGGAGTCAAGATTCCTATTGTTGTTCTGGAAGCATTTATGGAAAAATCTACTCTGACCACTCAATTTATATCATAATTCAAGTGACATTAGATTTGTGTCTAGTTAGTGTCTGCCTTCTCGTCCATTGGTATGCTTAGGAGTACCAAAAGGAAACACTGCCATAGGTCACCTTCCTTCTGACTGCTGGTGACCCCATGTGTTCGAGGACACTGCTCCGTTGGGCTTCTGAACTCTCCTCTCGACAGAAGAACACCAAGTATTTCTTGCACACTTCTCAGTGGGTTTGAACTGCCAAGTTTTATCTTCTCAGTCAAACACAAGCCATTTGTACACTCAAGACACCTGCTTATTGTCCACTTGATCTCAACCACAGCTTCTAGTCGGTGTTGTAAACTGGTTGTTGACAACTAGTAGTGTAAGTCTCTTTCCTTTTGTTTGCATTCCTCTGTAGAGTTTGGAGTCATTTTACTCATCTCTAAATTAAATTAACTGACCCATACTGATCGTATAGGGCAAAGCACTGACTGCTCTAGTGGATTTCCGGAATGTAATTCTTTATAGGAATATCTCTTCTTTCTACCACTGAGTGCCTGGTGGTTTTGAACTTCTGACCCTGCAGTTAGCAGTGCACTGCATACCCCAATATGCCTCCAGGACTCCATAGGGTCACTATGAGAGTCAGACCTGGGCCAGCAGTAGGGAAATACCAGTGTGCCTGATTATGTATATGCATATACGCAGGCAATACCCAAATCAGGGAGCTTTTAATTTTTCTTGTGTTTAAATAAATGTGGAGGACTGTGGTTAATGTGAAGTATGTTTTGACACATAGGGACATTGGGAACCGAGCATGCCATGGTCCAAGACGGCTCCATCCTAACAATTACAGCAAGAGCAGCAGCATTTCAGCACACAGCCAGCTCAAACGTATTTGGTCTTGTTACCAAAAAGATGAACTTTGTGTGCACTAGTAACTAAGATGATTGGTACAGAGGCCATTATCCAGGATACAGTGTAGCTCAACCTGTACCATCATCAAGCTGAGTCTGACTCAGAGGGACTCATCGAACAGGGTGGAACTTCCCTGTGAGTTTACAAGACTATAACCCTTCAAAGCAGTGCTTCTCAACCTTCCAATGCCATGACCCTTTCATACAGTTCCTCATGTTGTGGTGGCCCGCCCAACCATAACATTATTTTCATTGCTACTTTATAACTGTAAATTTGCTACTGTTGTGAATTGGGAGACCCCCCTGATGGGGTCATTCGATCCTCAAAGGGGTCAGGACCCACAGGTTGAGAACCACTGCTTTAAGGGAATAGAAAACCTCTTCTTTTTCTCTCTCTGAGTACCTGGTGGTTTCAAAGTGCTGACTTTTTTTTGTTAGCAGCCCCACCCTTATCACTATGCCACCACGGCCCCAGGACAGCTTTTGCTGTCTGGCTGGATCTTTCCAGCACCCCTCAGGGGGCTGTCACCCACTTTGGGAATTTAGCACTTGGTCGCAGCAACCATGTCAAATGCCTAACCTTGACACTCTCCCCCCTCTGCTTTACCAAGCACAACCTCCTTTTCTACTGACTGTTTTTTCCCCTGATCGTATGGTCAAGGTCTAGGAGACGACAGCTCGTCTCCCCTTGCTCACATCTCAGGAGCATCTGCTGTGCTTCTCCCACGACAGATCCGGGTGTCATTCTGGCAGCCTGCGGTATTTCAGTATTCATCACCAATGTTTAATATTTCATATGCATCCATTCTCTCATGTTCCTTATTTACTGTCTAGCTTCCACACGCATATGAGGTGATTGAAAATACCATGGCTTGGGTCAGGCTCACCTGTATCCTTAAAGTGACCTCCTTGTTCTTCAAAGCTCGAAAGAGATCTCGTGCAGCACTGGATATCGGCTTGCAGCCTCCAGGGCAGTGACTGTGGAGCTAAGCTAGACGAAATTCTTGACTCTGTTGAATGATGGCAATAGTAACAAATACAGAATTTACTGTGAACCTCCTAGACTCACACAGCAAGCTAACCAACTGACTCGTTCATAGTACTTTGACTATTCATTGCCAACACCATAATTCAAACACCTCAATTCAAATGAAATTTTCCTTATACTCTACCTGTTAATTCTTAGGCCTCTTAGTTGCCCTTTGACTTTTTTTTTTTTTTTTGGTATCTTGAGAAAAGCAGCAAAGGTGAGTTCCTAACCAGAGTCAGACACTGGCAATGACTTTGTTCGTAGATTCCATGCTCCTTAGAAACAAGGAGGGTAGGCTTCATCCCACATGCTTTGGACATATTATGTGGAAATAATAACAGTCCATGGAGAAGGACATCTTTCGTGGTAAAGTAGAGGGGCAGCCACAAAGAGGAAGAACCT